>CAUYQV010154097.1:0-36975 GCA_963574575.1 Galagoides demidoff | reverse complement strand
GAGCCTCTAGCTATCCCCCTGGGTAGAGTGCCATGGCATCACAGCTCATAGCAATCTCCAACTCCTGGGCTCAAGCGAGTCTCCTGCCTCCGCCTCCCAAGTAGCTGGGACCACAGGCGCCCGCCACAACGCCCGGCCATTCTTTGGTTGCAGCCATCATTGTTGTTTGGCGGGCCCAGGCTGGGGATTTGAACCCGCCACCTTAGGTGTACGTGGCTGGCGCCTTAGCCGATTGAGCCACAGGTGCCGAGCCTAGGTTTTTAAGTTTTAACGTTTACTCTTCCTCTTAGAATATCTAAATTAATGTCCAATTCTCACCTTACTGCCAGAGAAAAGCATGTATCAATTCCTAAATCTCTACCAAATATAGGTTCACATGAAAATCATTTTTACTAAAGCCATTTATCAACTTTAAAATCCATGTGAAATAATCCATTTTGTTCTTCAAAATGTTTTCCTTGTTGTAAATTTTGCTTTGTTTTACTTTTGGCTAACAAATCTGTTTTATAGATACTGGCATTATACGATCATTGAACTCTAAATAAAATTAGTGTAAAAAAGATTATATATATGTTTTGAAACTCTCATGTAAATATTGGCTATAAACCAATGATGATTTTCCCTAAAATAATTTGATTGCAATCTATATTTCATAATCTAGTCTATTTAAATCCAATACCAATTAGTAAAAGATAAAAATAAAATATAAAACTAGAGAAATATGAATATCTTATATCTAAAGTTTTTGAAGAGCATTCTGAATATGCTAAGGCTATATCTGGCCATTGCCTTTCATACAGAGATGCCAGGCAAAGTAAAAGCTGTCATTCTAGATTGATGGAACCATCACATTTTTTTTTTTAAGAAGAAGTTTTTCAAAATGAGTTAAAATAACTATTAAGCAGATACATTTTAGCTGATACAGACTGACAATCCCAAACTTAAAAATCCCAAATCCAAAATGCTCTCAAATCCAAAATTTGGGGGGTACCAATATGATGTCCAAAGAAAATGCTCACTGGAGCATTTCAGATTTTGGGTTTTCAGATTTGGGGTATTCAGCTAGTAAGTATGATGCAACTATCCCAACATCTGAAAACAATCCTAAATCTGTAACATTTTTGTTTCTAAGCATTTCAGATAAGGAATACTCAATCTGTAATTTAAATCCTGGCGAGCTAATTCTGTGCAGTCAGGGGTTTTCATTATTCCTGCTTTTGAGGATGGGGATCACTGAACATAATTTTATAAAGATTAACTTCATTTTGCCAGCCCTATACCAGAATCTATACTTTTATAATTCCCATAAGCCAACTTGCTAATACAGTGACATAAAACACCTAATGGCAAATACTTGATTGAAAACACCCAGAGGCCCGTTTTGAGAAAATGCCTAACATTGGAATAGATTAGGAAGCTTAAATTAAATATGTCTCCTCTTTTCTCTTGTGGAGAACTTTGGTTCAGCCATTCAAAACTCTGGGAAAACTGAAATATTTCTGCAGTTCTGATGCAACTTTTTTTTTTTTTTTAAAGACCAAGCCTAAAAAGTATGCCGGTGCCACACACACTTAGCTATAAATTAGAAAAACAATGAAAAATCCTTATTATCTTCCCGATAAATGTCTCACCTTCTAGATTCAATGTCAGATTTTACATTGCTTCACAAATTGTTACTATCTCATCAAACTGGAGAGAGTACCCATAAGCCTGAAATTACAGCAGCATTTAATCTATCGTTTTTTGCTTATTCATAGACAATGTGAAATGTATATATATACACCCATCCTTAGACGCTGAGTGGGGTTAAGTATATACCTAAGGCTTGCAAAACTATCTTTAGAGAACAGCCGTAGTCTAGTATACAATTACTAACGTGATCTGTCTATGCCCCAAAATGCAGCTTAAAATATGAAAAGGAAGCCCAAATATTCTAGGAAGGAAGATAAGATAATGTGAAGAGAAATAAATCTATAAGAGTCTGCTAAATGCCAAGCTGAGAAAGTGGCCCATAGACGGCATTTTATCAAAGTACAGCCTAAACAAACGTCAAGGGGAAAAATTTCCTTAACAAATATGGGCAACAATGGAGGAAAAAAGGGGGGGATTACGTGCCCTTTTATGCATTTAGTCGGGGTTAACAATGGATAAAAATACGTGCAAGAACACATTTAATAACCCTAAGCTGTCATTCAGTTTGTAGGAGGTACAGCTAATAAAACACCAAAAAAATGGTTTTCCCCACCCTGTAAAAAAATCCTCCATAGAATAAAATAAAAGAGGACTGAAGGGCATCTCCGGCCAAGATAAAGGCTTTCTTTTGAGTGTCGCCTGTGGCTAACCCTCCCCAAGAGAGCTCCAGGCCCCTGTGATGGTAATACATTGCTACCTCACTTATCACAATCCATTTAAAAGGGAGCTTTGTAAACACTTCTATTTCACTCTCTGTTGCTGTGATTCCCTTAATGATGATTTCAGGTCCAACAAAGGATATAAAATTAATTTTAGGAGTTGCAAATGAGGCAGGGCAATTAGGAACTGTTCTACATTAACATTAACACTTTTTCTCTTGTGGGTCCTTGTTTTAGTTAGCTGACCCATCTTTAGAAATGCAATTACAAAAGCAGATGCTTAAAAAAAAAATGTATTCCATTAAGAAATGTTTGGATAATGACATGTAAGAGAGAACCTATATTATGTATGGTGCTTGGTATAGGCGGTCATGTTCTAATCGTAGTGTGGGAAAAAAAAATCCATTCAATCAACTTTTCCCAGTTAATTACTGTTTTCTTTCCCTTATGACCCTGAATCTTCAACCATAGTTCAGTAGGAGGTGACTTAAGACAGACGGTGACGAAAGATCCTGTTCAAAACAGCCTCTCTCTCACCCCTGGAGTGAGGTTGGGTGGAGGTTTGCTGTGATCGGCCTTGGAGATAGAGGCCCATTTGCCTAAATTTGAAAAGCTTTATTTGCAAATGGCATCTTGGGAAAGAAAAGGTGTCTGATATCAATTAATATCAATGCTGCCCACCCGCAGAATGATGTACGGTATATGCAGAAGGGCCCACGCAGAATGCTAAGGCACTCACATGAGGTGGGACCCATAGGATGAGATGTGTTTGAACAAGCACACATTTCAGCAAGGACAAAGAACAGATCGGATTCGTAAAGGCCAGGCTTTGGCAGCCCAGACTCCTTAATGCAGTTTGCTCTATGTCACCCACCTAAAACTGACCTCAAAAAATAGTTTACTCCAATTACAGAGAATTTTCTCTTTGAAACCTAATAGCACACAACTGGAATTTCCTAACAGAGGGGCTGGGGAATCCTGTGAAAGCTCTTTGCTATATGCACCAGCTTCTACCCTATTCCTTGTTTAATATATCATCCAAGGAGGCAGCTGACCCATCAATGGGTTCCTCCAAGTGCAGCTGGGCCAGGAAGCTCACAGATGCCAGCATCGCGTGCATCAAGACACTAAGATGACAAAGGTCGGCACCAGATGGCATCCTGCTACAAGCGGGTGTTGGTGAGTTTGAAGCCAATTGATCTCCCACATGGAAAAAGAGGTGATATGCCAGGAAAAGCTATTTCCCCCATCCTAAATTGCTCTCTCAAGTCCTTTCCCTTTAAAGAGTTGATAAAAAGATGACAAAGGATGGGGAGACTGTCCAGGTCTTGGCAGTGAACAGGTGGGTGGCATTATGGATTACTATGTGCCTGATACACACAGGTGGGTATACACACACACACACACACAAAGAAAAAAAGAAAGAAAGAAAAGAAAAGGAAAGGAAAAATTTCCTGTGAGCCCCTTAACCTGTTATGAATTTTTAAAAACTTACCCAAACAAATAAAATATCATCCACTCCTCTAAGGGGAGAGAGTCCCTAACCTTTGAGATCATGAGATCAAACATATCCGGGTTTGACTCTCAGGAACATCTTTTGCTCTGTAACCCCAGGCAAAACTAAGATCTCCTCATAAGTGATCTAGCAAAGATAATGGTAACTCTCTCTTGGATCATTATAAGAATAAAATGTGAGAATGCATACAAAGATTTTGTTCAGTGCCTGCCATGACCTCACAGTAAATGTTAGATATTACTTACTATTACATAACTCAGACATTACCAACTCTCAAGATTTCAAAGTTTTGCATTATTTTTTATCAGGCTCCTCCATTTATGTAAACATGCTAGTGGGTCTCTTATTATCAAGGTAGACTCTCAGAGAAGTCTCTAAGATTGGTTTCTGTTAAGTTGCACATCTGACTTTCATGAGCTGACATCTGTTTCACAAACAAACTTAAAGGAGAAAACAGATCTTGAGTGTGGAGAAGAGTCTATTGACCTATGGAGGAGCTGTATCCCACACGAGCAGGGCTCAACTTAGTCAATAACTGTTCAATATCATTCCATCTAAACTGATAAGAAAAGCCACAAAGTAGAAGATAAGGCATGATTTCACACTGTAAGAGAAATTGAGAAATGGAGATGTGTTCTAAAAGGTAACCTTTTAAAAGTCAAGGTCAAGTGCAAAATCTAACCAATGTCAAACAACTTCAAAGCAAAAATTTCTTTCATTGAAAACAAATTCCAAAATTGGTAAATTTGAAAGGCAGGAAGTGTGAGTGAAATGAAGGCATTTCCATGACTCAATACCCTGTGTTAGTGTGTATTGTTGGTCACTCTCGTAATTCCAGGTCAGCAATGAGAAGGCTTCTCTGTTGACCATTCAGCTCTGCCAAAGGAGCTTTCTACGTGACATACACCAAACCAGAATCTGTGGAAGGCTATTGATGATTGATAATGAGAAAACCAAACCCATCTGGACTTCACTGTGGGACAGAGCTTTGCCCAGTGTCCACCTAAACTAAATCTATTTTCATGGGTGATCAGTTACTGTCAAGAGACTGTCTCATCACATTAACTTCTGGGTTGAAAATGAGCAACTGCCAGAAAATAGGGCACTGATTTCAAGGGTTAGCCCCCAGGGCAACCGATCAGTTATTTTTTTCTTATTAGTGAGATGTATGTGTATATATGCATGTGTGTATGCATATAAATTTCTCTAAAGACAATATATTTTAATTTTCTTTCTACTATATATTTAAGGCTACTACGATTCATTACTCTGTCCTTGCTCAGAGCAGCAGATTGTCCTCCAACATCTCAAACTAGATATTTCCCTTCTTAATTTGGATATTTTATGTCGAAACTCCTTTCATTTATGTTTACATGGAATAGAATATTCCCACAGGCTAAACTATAATGAAAAACAAAACAAATTGTCATGCCATTGCCCTGAGAGGGATATGTGCAGAGGGGGTACATTCCAGAATGTTTTTAGCACACCATTAAAAGAAAACTGAACTAAGGTTCTGGGGCATGGATCTTTGTAGAGAGAAATACATTAAAATGAGTTTGCTGGAGGTGGTTCCTTTGAGAGAGTTTCTACCCATAGAAAGGAAAAAGGTAGTGGTGCTTCTACACTGGGGAAGCAGGCCCAGAGGGCAGAGTCTGAGCGGGCCATGAGGGGTGGCGGTAGGCAGGCAGAGCGCAGGTTTCTGGGAGGGGCAGCGAGGACTGATACCTCCTAAGGAGGAGGGTTATACAGACTCCCATCTTCTTCTCATCAGAGCTGCTGATCCAATGTCAATCAAGCTATTATTCTCCCTTGCCTGCTAAGGAATTAGACAATGACTAAGGATAACTTAGAGGAGGTATTTTGTTGAGGTGGGAGACAGGAAGCTGATGGCTTTTAAAACATCCTCGAAGATGCAATTCCTCTTCTGTGTCTCCACTACTGCTTTGAGAAGTCTGGAATTTAGGTCTGCCATCTCGTGGCCATTGCCATAAATACTATCCCTTTCCACTTTTTTTCAAAGTAGTTACATCTCTATAATCTACATTCTAAAAAGTTATCAGAAAGAGTAAAGAGTACTAAGCGACAGCAACAACACGACCCTTAGGCATGGGAGAAAGCCACGACGCAGAGGTACCAGGACATTTCATATCCTCACCCCCTTTCTGTCAATGTTTTTCATTCATTGATAAAAGTCAAGTTTCACATGATCATGAATCAAATTATTAAATTACTCAATTGGGATAATTGAGAAATTATCTGCTGAGAAATTGGTTAAGAGGTGATGGGCATGCTTTAGGTGATTTTTTTGGTAAGAGTTCACTCAATGGAGAGAATTGCTTCTGAATGAATAAAACTCCTGGCATTTCTATACTTGCTAAGAAAACATCCAGAATGTCAAGCCAAAAAAGGGCTTCATACTTGAAAAGTGGGGGAAACTGCTTCTCTGGAAATATGTAAAGTCCAAATGACTGAGATTAGAAATAAACATCTACGTTGTGAGGGAAAGAAGTGAGACCAAATTGCATTCTGCGTTGGAGCGAAACTGCTAAAACACTGCCCTGAAATCACTGCGCCTGTCTAACGCGTACTCACTGCCTACTTGTGGGATGTGTCAACAGGAAAGAAAGCAAATATACACATGGCCATTTTCCTTGCCAGGCTTCACCAACATATCATAGGCCTTAAAGTAAAAGGACGTACAAGAGCATATTTAAAGACCATGAATTAACTTTGAAGCCCAAATTACGAAAGTACAGAACTACAGAACTATGCATCTACCTACGTACACCTGGAGGATTGTGTAGCTAAGCAGCTGGTTCAAAAGACAAGCAGAAGAAAGAGCTGCAAGACTCAGCTAGTGAATCTAGAAAGAACAATATGTTATACCTGTTAGTTACTTGAAATTTCTGAATTCATGAATACACCATGTGGGACGCTACCAGGGTGCTCCTTCTTAGAGGGAGAGGGAATGCAAAACCAGACAGCAGATGCAGGAGTCTGGTAAACTACCTGAACACCCTCCACATCTGGAAAGAATCGTGAGGGAACCAGCCCAAGACACAATGGTAGGGAAAGCAGGCTCAGGTTTACAGTATGGGTGGCCTTGTGGCTCATGGAAGTGAAATTTCCACCTCAGGAGGAGTGATCACTGGAAACGGGAACATTTCTGATGTGAAATTCTGAAGTCCAACTGCAAGCAACTGAAGCAAACGCGTTCCTCTCAGGGGACTGCTTATCTGCCACACAGGCAAGAATAAACCAACCAGGCGATCAGAGCGAGCTCTTCAATTCCTTAAACTCATTCAACACATCCTTACTGCGTGTCACTGTGCACAAGGCACCAGGGGTGAGTGGACAAATGTGACAGACACCCTCCCTGCCTCTGTGGAACTTAGAGAGGCCTCAGCAGACCTCAGAGCCCCTCCATACAGCCATGAGACAGGTGGGCTCTGTAGTGATGCCACTAAATTCAAAGAAACCCCCTTCTATTACTATCAGGAGCAGATGCCAAATCGTCATCAATACTGTGCAAAGAAGACATCCATGAATCCTGTTTTCCTATTCCAAAGACTGGGCATAAGAACCTAAATGGCATTTCTGCCCATATGTATCGAGCCTGGGGAGAACTGATTCAAAAGCTCCCTCCTACGCTATCCTCTTCATTCTGAATGTCCAGTACAATCCACTTGCAGTCAGAAGCTGAAGACAAACAGAAATACAAAGTCTCCTTTTCATAGCTAACAGCCCAAATGATATGGAGTCTGCTCTGTCACGGGTCAGCAACAATTGAATGTCCTCAATTTCATATGCTCCAATCTAATAGTTTACTTTGAGAACAAAAGCAGTTTTGTTGCTCTCTTGATTTATAATATATGCTCATAAATAATTGTAATTCTTTATTAGTTTATACCCTCAAAGATTTAAAAGGTTGAGGCACTTCCCTCTCCACAAGATCCAGCTATTATTTCATAAGACTGACCACTGGCTGCAATTAACCCAGTCTGTAAGAAAGCAAACTGAAAATAAGGTGAGGGGGCCTAGAAGCCCAGAAAGGTGACAGAATACAATCCCATAAAAAGGATCCCCAGACCTGGAAAAGCACTTAGTGAGAAAACATCCTGGTGACCAGACTCCAACCTGACACTGATTACCGCTCCCTGTGATACTGATCTGTTGACTGATCGCTTTGAGATCACATCATCTATCTCCCTGGACAGCCTTGAGGCCGCCCAGCTCCACTGAGCAACAACTGAGCAACCCTGTTTAGATTTGAACTTCAAATCACAGGACATGAGGCAGGAGTCAAAGAAGAATGGGGCTGCTCATTTTTAAGGGACTTTTAATTACCCTCAGGAGAAGCCCAATAAAAAACATCCTTAAGGATGACTGCATACCTATAGTGGGTAGCATAAAGGAGCAGTCTAATGTTGCCAACCAGTGTTCTAACCGCCACCATATCCAAAGAGAATTTACCTGGACAGAACACTTCTAGGTGTTAGGAGGGATCAGCAAGGGATAAAACTCGCAAACTATTCTTGTAAAGATAGCAAAAGTATATGAAAACTTAAATCACAAAAGAAAAGCAATAGTTGACTAATGAGTTTATTGTTTGTATATTGGATAAGGAATTGTCAATAATTGTCATTTTGATTGCTCTATGTGTATGCAAGGCATAAATGAAGCACATTGTTTCATTCAGTCCATCTAAAACATCCTTGAAAGAAGAAGTTATTATTGTACCCATTGTGAAGGTGAGTAAGCTGAGGTCCTAAACATTTAAGTAGATTGCCCAAGGTCACATTGCTTTTAAAGGCAGAACTGGAATTTGAATTTAAGTCCCTGGCTCCAGATTCTGAACTTTTAGCCATTTTGCTAAAATGCTTGGTTGTAGGAAGGAAGAAATGTCCTTTTGGTCTGGGTTGATGGGGACAGACTTCACAGAGGGCATGAAAGCTGAGTGTGAGGGGAGGGAGAGACTGGAAGTGTTCTGGAAGGAAAAGAAGGGCTTCCAGATGGGGTGTCTGAGAAAAAATAAGAGGACCCAGTCATTTGAAATGATTGCTCTTTTGCTTATTAACGTCCATTTCTAGCTGCATAACTTTCAGGGATGTTAGAGTATCACCACTAAGGAAAAAGTGGGCTCAAATGAAGTGATTCCTGAGTGTCGACTCAAAGACTGGTCTGCCTAGTGCTGCTGTGTGGAATGTGCACACATGCATGAGGGGACACAGGCACGCCATGGACTGCCAAGATGTTTCCGGAACACAGCACAGCAGGCTTTTATTCTGAAATTCAATAATGTCCTTCCTAATTTTTGGTATTAAAATGACCATTTCCTCAAATGATGGTAACTGTAGCTAACATTTCAAGAGTTTTATTTAACGGCTTAATTAAGTTAGTAAGCACAGGTTGTTTTCAATAATATTTGTTCATATTATTGGTCTAGGACATCCAAAGTGTAGAAAACACTTGTTTGATTGCTAAATAGTATTATAATGATGGGTTTGAGGAACATCTGGGGCATTCTCTTTAGTCCTCCTCTGCCCTGCCTACAGAAGGGCTTGCCTTGCCCTTTGAAAAGTGTCTGACGTTGCCCTAAATATTGCCAAGGCTTCCAAGCTGGCTGCCTTATAAAACTTCATTTGGGTTTGTTGAACTCCAATAGGTTTTATTAAGTAACCATTCATTCCTTTGACAATGTCTCTTTCAAATATAGTATCTTTAGGACATAGGTGGAGAATAAGTTCTTTATTTCACAAAAAGGTTCCATTAGGCATGAGCTTCAGGTCCTGCTGGGAAACCTCAGTGATGAGTAAAGAAAAGCTGAGCTGATCAATGTCGATCTTTAGAAAAATCATATATAAAGGTGCTAAGAAGAATCCAGTGTAAAGTATGACATATTCTGTCTCACCATACATTTTTCCTTTTGTTGGACTTTTCATGCAATATGTACATGGATGGAACTCACGCATGTGGGAATAATCAGCCTCCGAGACTTGGGAACATGATAGTTATCCATCCAATTATCTGCTAGAGTAAATGAGATGAGGTTTGCTCTAGGAGAACCCTAAGATTTGAACTAGGATATAAGGGGGAAAGTCACAGATGGGTAAGGCCAGTTCAGTAACAGGAGTAACTCTGCCCAAGTTAGAACTGTCAAACAATGGCCCAGGCAACCTCATTCCCATCTGTGAAGGTACTGGTACGAATGACAGAAGATGGATGCTGACCAAATCCCAGAGAAGGAATTCCTACCAAGGATGCATAGTGTGGATAAACACATAGTTTGGTTAGGTTTCTTGGATTGCAAGAGATAGAAACTGATTCTGACTAACTTAGCAAAGAGGAAAAATTAGAGGGATACTCTGACAGATCAGGGCAAAGAAAAGAGCTCAAGTGAGCTTTAGGATGGTCAATGAGAAAATCACCCCAAGACCCTCAGTAGTAGGAAATTCTAAACCTTTCTTGGGAATATTTACCATTTATATAATAATCCTGTTACAACCTCCAGACTTAATGGAAAAAGAATGATGCTTGACCTCCCTGGAAAGAAAATCAGTTGGCCCAATATAGGTCAGTCAGATATGGCGGGGGGGGGGGGTCCCCATCCCTGGAAAAGTACCCTAAGTAATTTTTTACAGCAAAAGAAAAGTGAACAGTTATGAGCTGAGGGTCATCCTAATTAGCAATGACTCTTAATGATCTCACCCTAAAGGGTCTACTTCTGTGCTATGCCGAAGCTGACTACCACTGGCTAGAGATGGTCAATCAAGTGCACCTTCTTCCAGCTTCCTCAACGGTCAGCCTGTACCTTGGCCAAGGTAAGAGTATTTACACCACGGGAATTAGCATTACTTCCTATCAAGGCTTCCCTACCCCACGTGGTTTGCCAGTAGGTTTGCCTGCTGGCCTATTTTAAGACACTGAACAGGTTTTCCAAGACATGCCATAGATCCTATAATAGGGAAGAAATAGCTAACACATCCCAGCACTTTTTCTATGCCCCATGCCATACTCTTCTAAGTCCTTTATGTTTATGAATTTATTCAATCTGCACAACAATCTAATGACATAGGTGCAGTTATGTCTCCATTTGCCAGATAAGGAAAGAGAGGGAGTAAGGAGTAAATTAACTTGCCCAAGTTTATAAGGGTAGTAGAGGGCAAAGTGGAGATTGAACACAGGTAGTCCATGATTTTATAAGTCTCATAAATAAAATAGATAACATCTAGCTGTTGCTCTAGGTTGTGATACCCACGATACATGGTTGTGACAGAGAAAAAAACAGACAATGCATTTGCTTTGAACCCAGTGAGGACTTGGCTGAATCTGATAAGAGGATCACCCCTCAGTCACGATGCTGTCAGTAAGAGCAGCTCTATAGCTGGTGCTTAGATATTTATTTCATTTGATTGCATATTGCTTTCATTAACTGGGATGCCAGAGGTCTGAAGCCAAATCCAAAAGTTGCTAACTAAACCCACAAGGAAGAGAGAGACACCACACACAATAGCCAGTGCCACGACTTCCCAAGTGACAGCAGCATTTCAGGATTCACATGGGTGTTCCTAGAGGGCCATGAGTTCTCAGTCCCCATGAGAAAGGGGACAGAAGTCCAAACCTTCAGCCTACTTCCCCCACTGATCTTCGATATGTGCCTTGGACAAGTCACCTGCCTTTCTGCATCTCAGCTGCAGAGTCTGTAAAATAAAAATGACAGCCCCTTCCCCACGCTCAGTGAGAGGTTCACGTAAGATGCACTACAGAAAGTATTTGGTAAACTGCAAAACCCTACAAGACAGGCAAGCATGGCCATCCACTGTCCTCCTACTCACAAAGCTGGGCCCCTATAACCCATACAGCATGTTACAGCCTGATTCATCTCTAACAGTGTCTGGTGTGAACATACTAGGCGCGAGGTATGCTTCTATCAGTGAAACCAAACTCCTCAAGCCAGTGTAAAATCAATAGTCTAAATGGCTGATGGGAATTTCAGTTGTGATAAACATAAATCCATGAAGGGAAAATGACTATCTGGAGGAAACACAAGATAGTTTTCCTTTTCCTATGGTTCTTTGAGAGATGTGACCACAGTCCATGGGCAGGAAAGAAAATGGCTGTTTCTAAATAAATTTGAAAAGTTATCTGTTTTTAAGTGCACCAAATACACAATCAACATTTGTGGAATCAGTGAGTGTGATTCCACAGATCTGAGTTCCAATCCTGATTCTGCACCAGTATCATCTGTGTGATTTGGGGGCAAGGTAATTAACTCTATGAATCTCAGTTTCTTCATATGTGAGATGAGAACACTAATACTAATAATATACTACTAATATGATATGAAATAATGTCTATAAACCTTTTGGTATATTTAGTTTGAGTATGTAATAAGCACTTGCTACAAGTGCAACCTGTAGTTACCATTACCATTGTTATTAGTGTGGTTTGTTAATTTACTATTATTCTCAGCTTCAGGATAAATATGTTCAAATTGCCAATCACTATAGATCTGAAAAGATAACTATTTTTTAAAAGGGGGGATGTTAAATAACAATATTCTCCATTTTCTGTATTTTTATCGACAGATTTAATACATGCTTAGTGTCTACCGTGGTATCATAATTCTACTGCCACATGCTGAACAAATGTAAATCGGAAAGGGGAAATTAGGCTTCTTTTGCAAATGCAAGAACTGCATTATCAAATTGACAGTGTATCCAGGACAATACTTCCACTCTAGGCTCTGGCTTCTGTTTTTTAATCACTTAGCAGGACTCTTTTTGAATATCCAAACTCAATATTTCAGTGGATCTTCAGTGCCAAAAAGCTTTCTGCAAAGGATTAAAAACAGCAAAATGTCATTAAGAATATTAATTTAATTTGCTTGAAAGAAGAAAAAAAGTACTCTGTGGCTGTGACAGTTGCCTGTTCTTACATAAAGAATTTTTACATCTCACAAAAGTATAATGGAAAAAATGTCAATGGACTGCTACATTCAAATACGTGAAAATCCTATCCATTTATTTATAGTTTCTATTTGAACTGCAAATAGGCGAAGTTGCTAAATATCTTTCTTTGTCCTATTATAGCAATCTGAAAATATTAGGCTTTTTTACACTAGACAATTCAACATGAGCCCATGACAATTCTTTCCTGAAATTGAATTAGCTATTTCAAGCTTAAAAAAAAATCTAATCTTTTAAAAGAAATAATACAGCAGAATAACAGTATTGAGTTCTTAAGTGATAGCTGCATCTTTTAGGTCGTTGTTTAGTTAAGCAAAAGTGAAGAGAGGGAAGGAAGCATAGCAATGGTCCTGTTATGAAGACATAAATTAATCTCTGTTTTATACTTAAACTAATTATGAATTAAATGCTCATAGTTCCAGTGGGCTATTCATCATTTTTTCTTTTTGCATTTAAGCTATTTCGTCAAAGATCCATCTGCACTTCATTTATTTATATCCCCATAAAGAGAGCTTATAATTCTCTTACCCTAAATTTAAATACAGGTTTGTCTGTAAATATGGAAGCCTAGAAGAAGCCTTGGTAATTGCTGCTTTTAGCCGCCCTCTTAATCTTGCTTAAGTTACCGGTGTTCACGATGAGGAATGACTGGGAGACGCAGACTGAGTAACCACCAGGATGCCAAATGCAGGGGGATGAGGTTAACAAAGATTATTTGTCAGGAACCCCCGTGATATTCCAAATCATGAGAACCAACAAGTTACAAATTAAGAGCGGTTGCTAACTAGAAGCAAGGTGACAGCCAACTACGGTAGTTAAGACATTATTGCTTCTGTAAACGCTAAACTCAAGTATAAAGTAGACATGTAATCGTCAACTCCCTGAACACCCCAATTTGGCCACTAAAGATGCTGTTTTACATTTCCAAACATTTTCCCCTGTCACTACTTTTTATACTTCAGTTCTCAGGTTGTAAGTATTTGTTACTTGCAAAGCAGCCCCCTTTGAACACCGAATCATGGGAGGCATTTGTAACTAACTGCCAATGCCGCCTGCCAAACAAAAACTCCCTGCTGGTGACATGACCACCTAGTGACCTCTAAAAATGTTGTAACAATGTGAAAAATAGCTCCCTCTTGGAGGAAACAGCAATTTTTTAAATTAAACGTACATCCAACGTTCGCTTATATACAGATAAATGGTGTTCAGAGTCACCTTCTCTGTTTCCAATTTCAATCTTTTGAAACCCAGCCCAAACCTAAATAAATAAACGTTGA
The DNA here is from genome assembly GCA_963574575.1 of Galagoides demidoff. NCBI lineage: Eukaryota > Metazoa > Chordata > Mammalia > Primates > Galagidae > Galagoides > Galagoides demidoff. The sequence continues at coordinate 22,859 of CAUYQV010154097.1, read as the reverse complement.
TACTAAGAAGAAACTAAGAGCTCAAGAGCCTTGTGATTTTACAAACAGCTTTTTTCCATTTTCGAAAATCTAAACTCTGGGCCAGACACAGAACAGGTAATGAGAAGGAACAGGCTTGGCAGTCCCTCTGTGGTTCTAAGCTGAAAAATACGTCAGGCAGAAATAAGTGGCTATAATTTGGCAGGCTTAATGTCTTTAAAAGTTTGCAGCTTGCTAAAGAAAAAAAAATTTTTTTTTTAAACAGTTATAACATTTACAAATTGAAACACAATCATTAAGCTAAAAAGCCACACTGACATAATTTCATTATCCGCGGAGTTTTAACCATATTTTTATTATCTTCAGGTGTTTTTACACCTACACACAGCACGGCACTGATAATTATTAAAACCGGGGGCACCTGGAGGCCTTTTGATGCTCTCGTGAGCTTAGATGACTGGAGTGTTGGCAAATTCAGTTTATGCTGCTGACGTCAAAATATTCAAGGCTGGTCTCCCTTTAAAAGGTGCCCTGGAGCTTCCCATGGCGCACCCGATGGGACACAGGGAAGGGGAAATTGGACATGACAGTAAGTATTTTTGAGGCTGTGGATCACTGTTTTTCCGGTTAGTTTATCTTTCTAAAATTTCAAAATTAAAAGTCTCAGAGCACCAGAGGTATGACCTGTCAAAGGCTGTTTGACTCCGATGTGTCTCTTGTTCATCCTGACATCTTCTGATGAATTATTTCCAAACACTGGCCCAAGCCACAAAAAATTAAATCAGGTTGAAAATAAAGTGGCAACAGCAACTGTTTGTTTCCGAGCCATTACAATGCCTCTAAGATCAGTCCTTTCAGAAAGGGCAGCCATTCCTTTTACCTCTTTAAACCTTTCTTCCTTAGGACTTCTCCCTCCCCTCCCCCCTACCAAGGCAAAGAAAACCACTTTTGGGGGTCCCTCCTTTAAGGAAGGAGAAAGGAAATGAGTGTGCTTTTAACTGATTTTAAAAATAAGATACAAAGAAGAAAAAGAAAAATGTATACCCAAATTCATATAAAAGCTTCTACCTTTTCAAATATTAGCTTAAAATTTACTTTATAACATGCTAACATAACAAATTCAATACGCTTTTGGTGAACATGTTCCCTGTGAAAGTAAAAATAACTCCCCTTGAAACTAACGTGCATCTTGGTATCAGAAAAAAACATCACATTATATTACCATTATAATGGTAAATGAGTGCCATTTCCATCCAGGGAGAGCTTCTTTTTATTTTGTGATGCAATCCCCCACTTTCAATAACAATGCCATTAAATGGACGTAAGTTGTTCTGGAAAAGTTATCATCTACAAGAGAGCACCACGATATGATTGAGCATAACATAAAGTTGAATTTTTAAAGAAATTCAAGAAGTAGCAAAGGATCTGCCTTTTATACTAATTTTTCTATCTCAGACTTTGGGATGATGAGGTTCATACTAGCAATATGATGTGACCAGTGATAAATCCAAATTCATGTAAAAAAGAAATCATTATAATAAAATTATACTATGTGGACTCATATGTAATCACCAGTGTCTGGGTATGTTCAACCCACAAAAACGACAATATCATAAGATGCAAACTAATAACATAGTATCTTTTTTTCTTTCTTTTTCTTTACTTTTGTCCTCCTTCCCTCCTTACCTACCTATTTCCTTGTTCCTTCCCTCCTTCCCTTGTTTGTTTCTTACTTCTTCCTCCCTCTCTTTCTCTCTTTCATTTTTGGCAGGGTCTTTCTATGTTACCCAGGCTGATCTCAAATTCCCAGCCTCAAGTGATCCTCCTGCCTCAGCCTCCCAAAGTGCTGGGATTATAGACATGAGCCACCACATCCAGCCCTTTCTTAATCTCTGAAATGACTCTAATAATAATCTCGTAGGATTGATGTAGGAACCGAATGAGGTACTGTACATAAAGGACTTAGCATGGTGCCAGGCACAAAATGATTATAGTAGGTGAGGGAGGAGTTATAAACCTATAAATATAGCTCATTTTGAATATTCTAATAATTTATGCTACTGTCATTTACATAAACATAAGCTATTCTTATAATGTAAGAAATTAATCAAAATTGATAGTTATTAACTGAGTGTTCTCACTTTTATATATTTAAAAGTCAATTTTATTTGCAGCTCAATTAATATTTATTTTTTATAAAAGACAATTTTATCAAATCAAGGTAAATATCATATATACATATACAAACTATATTTGTACCCTCAGGTTCTTATTTTCATCTGGAGAGAATTATATTCGATGACTAAAATATTACTTTTTTCCCCTCAATTTCTTGGCTATCCAGTATTCCTCAGAAATTCTCTGGCCTGTGCCATGTAACTCTAATCATCTGATGTTCTCCCCCAAAGTAATGCAGATTGTTCTCAGTCCATGAAGAAGAGACAGAGCTCACGTTCATTAAAACATCTTCAGTGCAAAAAACCAATTTCATACTAAATTCTCCATTTCTGAAGGAAGGCGGCACTGGAATCCCTGGCTAAGATAGCCTAGTACTCTGAGGTTGCCGAGGCCTAATCTCGTGAACTGGGTTCCCCAACTCCAACCTATGCCCCACAACTGTTAGCTTGTGCTCAGGAAAATCACAAAAAACTATCTCTCTTCTCATTTTGTGCTTTTCCTGGAAGTTCATCAGCCTCAGAACCACTTTTTCTCTGATGGGTATTGTGAAAGGTGAGGGGGAGAGCCATCCTTCAGAGCCTCCCACCCCCATCAATGGCCCTACATGTTCCCTGGCAATCTTTGGGCTTTTAAGGGTCCTGCCTCAATTTGACAACGTTCTCAGTTAGATTTCCTTGCCTCCTAGGACATTGCTAGCCTGCACTCTAGGGCTGGCATTCAGACAAGGTAGGTCAGGTCTGTAGCCAAAAGAAATTCAGCCATTTAATCTAAGAAACTGTGGATATTGGATCTTTCCACCCTTTTTAGTACACACTAAATAAAAACCAAACCACCTCCCCTGCAAAAAGCTCAGACTATAACATTTTCCAAGAAGGTTACAGTGGGTTTATGTCAATGAAGGTGAGTGGATCAAACATATTTTTCAGTAAGGTCTCTACCAACAAATAAGGCTTAAGCATATTAGAAGACAGTCCATTTTGGGAATTCAAAATACTTGGCTTGCCAAGGTGAGGGCTAACCACCAAATTCCACCAGATAAGGTGGTTTCTCCTTTTTCTTTTTAGATTACAGACTCTAATTCTTGATATTTTTAGTTCTTTGCAGTGGAATTTCAATTTGGAATAAAATTTTACTCCTTAACAATTAAGCCAAACCTCAAAAGTCACTCTGTTTTATGACATTTTAGGCTCCTCCAGCTTACCTATCTGTACAATTCCTTCTTTTGTACAATCCAACGGAGTATAAAGTAAAGCACATTTCAAATAGTATTCTAAAGGAAATAGACAGTCCCTGAGCTGATGTGTTGTAGTGCCATTTCTTCTTGTCATTTTGAAAATTACACTCACCTTACGGTTTTAAGAAACAGCTTTCTAAATTTGTCATGAACACAAGCGTATGCCCGCTTCCGTACTTCACTTAAATCACTCAGGTCTTACCGCATCTTCTCCAAATTTGCACAGGAAGAAGGGTTCCCCACTGTCTCCTCCCCCTCACTAAGAATCAGACCAGCTGGGACATTTTAAGTCTCTTTCATTAAAAAAAAAAAAGAAAGAAAAAAAAGGTTAAGGTCAAAATAAGTATGATAAACATGGTAGTTTCTATTCTCCATCCTCAAGGACAAAAGACTAAACAACAACAAAAAATGTAACATTAAATTTACTAAAGTAAGATGAGGATGGTTTTCTCTTCCTTTGCAACATAATCACGGAGAAAACAAAAAGGGCTTCGGAAAACAGCAAATTTTACCTTTAGTAAATCTAGTCTTTTAAATGAGTCTAGTAGTTAATTTTACAGCTGCACATTCCTTAAATTTATGTTTCCAATTATCTGAATGATTGACACATTCAAGCTTTACAGCTGATTCTGAAGAGCAGTGCACTTAAACTTCTATGAAGTATATTTTTACACTGAAGAAAAATAGTAATTAACTTGTGCTTCACTTTAATGAGCTCATCTTTGTACTTTTGAAGTTTTAACATTTTAGCTGAAGGTTTTTTTTAAAGTTAGTAAATTCTAGCATTGGGATTTTTCTTAATACAAACTTTGCTATTGGGCTTAACCTTTTTTTACCTACAGAGTGTCAGCACCCATCCCCGACATAGCCCCCCGCCACCAGACAGTAGTCCAGTGTCAAGGTTATCACATGAAAACAGACTGTAGGTTTCAGTCTCATCCTTTCCTAATGGCTGAAAAAGGCAAATTCGCAGCATGGACAAAGTAGCACGTTGACATCTGAGAACCTGCAAATTCCCAGGTAAATTGATGTGCTTCCCACTGCCCACAGCCAAGGAACAGGCTGGATTCTTCAGAAACACATTCTGAAGCCATCTTATCTTCCAATCCCATTCTTCTTTAAAGGTAATAGTCTACCGTCTGTAATGTAAGCAAATATCTCAGGGAGGTTGTGAAAAATTGATTAGGGGCACTTAAGAGACCTCAAGCTAGTGCTTTAGTAATATACAGTTACATGGGCGGCATATGAGGGCAGAAATATTCCTTCACTTCAGTTCAGAAACACTTGAAACAGACTAAAGAGCCAAATGTAGTCAAATAATCCAGTTGCTGTTCAATACATTATGAAAGAACTTTCATCTACACATTGGTGAGAAAGATGAGTGAACAGCGATGCACAGTCAATTCATTGTTCCCCTAGAGATGACTGTGATCAGCAGTAGGTAAAGCTGAAAGACTGCCCTGAGGACATCTCCACTGAATGCTCATTCATCATCATATCTGGCTTCCCACAGGGTGTCTCCGCTGGGAGGTGGTCCAATGCTGAAGAACATGCCATATGAAGATAACTCTCAGATAAAATAATCCATAAATAATACTACAGTTATTTGACACATATTATAAGCATATGGAGCCAGGTTAATCAAGAAATGAAATGTAGCAAACAGGATGGCTTAGGGGTGCCTTAATCTGCTTCTGGAATAGGAGAGCCTAAAAGACAAAATATGAACCTGTGGAAAAAGAATAATGATAAAATGCAAACCTCCCTCTAAAAAGAGGAAGTAGGCCCAGGGTGGATGGGGACATGCGAAATGATGCCTGAACCAACGTTAAGATGGATGATCTGAGCATCAAATGATCTAGTGCATTGACACTCAGTACAAACAAAAGGGTGGGGGGTGCTATTTTCATTGTTATTTTTTACTATTCCCACCATCATCATTCACTGTTATTACTGTTGAACAGATGCCTGCAATTTTTTTTTTCTATAAAAGGCCAGATAGAAAATATTTTAGGCTTTACAGGTACAACTGTCAGATGTAGCAAATAAAAATATAGGAGTTCAGTTAAATTTGAATTTCAGATAAATAGTGAATCTCTTTTTTTTTTGGCATATGTCCTGGTCAATATTGAATATGCTTATACTAAAAATGTATTCATTATTTATCTGGTTTTATGTTATATTATGCTATTCATTTATTCATTCATTTTGGAAACAGGGTCTTGGTTTTGTTGCCCAGCTAGAGTGCAGTGGCCATGATCATAGATCACTGTAACCTCACACTCCTGGGCTCAAGTGATTCTCCCAGCTTAGCCTCTCAAGTAGAGTAGCTCAGACTATGGGCAAATGCCACTACGCCAGGCTAAATTTTCTATTCTTTTGTAGAGATGGTGTCTCACTCTTGCTCAGGCTGGTCTTTAACTCCTTACCTCAACTGATTCCCCTGCCTCAGGCTCCCAAAGTGCTAGGATTACAGGCATGAGCCACAGTGTCTGGCCCGAATTTTATTTTTAACATAGGCTTCCATATTTATGAGGCATGGGTTCTCTGTTGTAACTACTTGACTCTGCTATTGTAGTGCAGAAGCAGTCATGACAATACATAAACAAATGGTCATGACTACATTCTAATAAAACTTCATTCACAAAAATCTCCAGATGACAGGCCATTAGGAGCCATAGCTTGCTAACCCATGCCAAAACTCAAAATTAAGCCTACATTGAGTGAAATAATCAAATAAATGTATGGATGGATTCTAAACATAGTGAATAGAGAATTTCATTTGCATACATGTAAAAGCCTTCCCCACTGCCTAGACACAATTCCTGGGTCTCCCCATCTGCTACCTTGCCTAGGAAAAGGTTTCTGACATTGTAACACACCTGATACTGCAGCTACTAACAACCGTCTGGCACACATATATGTTCTAGTATCATACTAACTGTAATGGATATACAAATGAATGAGAACTTACCTAGTCGTTAAAGGTCTCCCACCCAGGTCATGAGGGTCCATTAAAAAGGAAAAGGCAGTATCAAAGGTAATCAGTATTATAAGCTAGTTGGGTCAAGCAAACCCTTGGTCAAGACTGGTAGAAGAAACAAAGGGATCTAGACCTCAGATCTAGGTCCCGGGAAGACAGTGTGGTCTTGGTGATGGAAAATGTGCACACTGATGGTTAACCTATACGTAGTATGATAAAGGAACGCAAAAAAAATAAAGTCAAACTGGGGATGTTTAGTCAAAGAAGAAAAAGTTACCACAAGCGAGAAGCAGGGGAGAGGGCTGGATATTTAAAAGGCTTTGTGTATAGGAAAGACCCAAATTATTCCGTATATTTTCCAGGGGACTTGAGTGATCTCACATAGTTCAAGATGGCAGAACCAGAGTCCAGTTCAGCTCAACTTAACAGTTCTCTACTGAACACATGCTAAGTAGATCAGTGACCTGGCCACATGTAGGTTAAATTCTAGTTGGGAAGGCAGAGGTAAATATAAATAGATAATTCAACAGAGCATCCGGGAAGGGATTCCTAAGAAAATAGCATCATCAGGGCCTTGAGGAGCAACCAGGCTGTGACCAGAAGAAAGAAGTAGGAGGCAGTACGCGGACAGATAGGAAAGCATTGGCAAATGCCCAAACAGAGCTTGGCATGCAGCAGAAACAGTAAGTTCAATGTGGCTAGAGAGTGGAGAACGGCGGAAGAAGTAACTATCTCCCAGGGACACTGCTGAGACATGAAAGGGTTAAACTAATTGGTAGGTAGTATTGATTCCGGAGAGGTGGAAGATGGCTCAACTTAAGGAGGAGGTGTCTAGCATTGCTAAAATGCTGCCAGTTAGGGGAAAGTAGCCATTCTGAGCGGGACTTGGGAAGAACTCCCACGCTGCAGGGGAGATTGCATTTGTGAGGAAGGTTCATGGGGTGCATTTGAGACCCACATACAGATTCAGAGAGGAACCCTGCCTCCCACCAACTGGGTGACCAGAGTGTCAGTCCTTAACTATCCCACTGTTAAAGGGGAATAGTTCTACTGTTTTCTCAGGGCTGTTGGGAGTAAAGAACTGTCTCCCAGTAAAGAATAATATTATAGACATTTTAAGCGTCCCTTAAAAAAAAAAATCTTGGATTCTATGGTATAGTTTTTTGAACATTATTTCACTAACTCACACGTAGACTTACTCCTATCAGCTCTCAAGTATAACACTCTCAAGTGTAAGTTCTCAAATATAACATTCTCTGAATGCCTTCCAGGGTTTCTCTTCCCCTATTTAGTACAGAATAAGGTTTTGCAATTCTTACTTTTATGTATAAAGCCTGGGGATACACCATTCAGCCATACAGAGCTCTGCTATGCTCACCAAATTTAGAAAAAGTATTTACCTTTCTAAACATAGATAATTTTAAATTAGATTATGTCTCTGCAACAGCTATAACAGATGGGAAGCACATTTGTAATTACTGGCCTTATTTACAAACCATTTCTTTTTCTTTTTAGGTAATTTCCACTTCCAGGTGAGCAGAGACTACTTTTTCTTTCCAATCAACTTCTGTCACACCTGCTGTGACACTAACACTGTTTACTTATTAGCACATTCTTTCCCCTGGACTATGCACCCAGGGCTTGTAGCATTCACCCAGCCTGGAGCATAGTGAATGCCAAGCCCTCAGTAAGTGTTGGTTGAATGACTACATGAGTGTTGCCAAGACCTCAGTAAATGTTGGTTGAATGACTGACTACATGAGTGTTGCCAAGCCCTCAGTAGATGTTGGTTGAATGGCTACACGAGTAGGAGGTGCCTTACAGCTCTAGTCGTGCTGTTGTATTCCTCATCAAGCCTGCCTTTTCCAGACAGAGCAAAAGCAAAGTTCTGCTTAGGTCACATGATTGTAAAGTCTGAATTAACAGATTCTAAACTAATGAGATTTTCTGATAGCTCCTTATGTACTCATGAGACATTTTGGCAATTACTCAATGAACCTGCACTTGTATTTGCTCACATATCTTCCAATAATTCCCCTGCAGACTAAGGGCACTCAATAAAGTCTAGAGGCTAAAAATAGAGACACAGGCCTCTCCCCTGTCTCTCGAATGAAGAGAGTTCCTCTGCTACACGTAGCTGAATAGGACTACTGCACACAACTGAACTCATGGCAGTAAGGCCCATTTTCAGTGGAACTTTTCTTTTTGGCAATACATAGGGTTAGAAGGCGGCTGCCAAATTCTAAAGGCCTTCAACTTTGTGCCAAGCTTTGTCAATCTCGTGAATTACCTATCAGGACAATTTCTAGAAGATGGGTTGCAATCCAACTCAAAACAGCTTCTTAGCAATTGTCAGTGTACTCTTAGCCCTTCCAATGGTCAGAAAAGCAAGTCATAATTGAGTCTCCAAAAAGTCCACATCAAGTACTTCCTTCTCCCTTGCTCATTTTTTCAACTGAATAAAGCGGGAATTCCTAAGATAGAGAATTCAGACTGGGGCACATATGTGACTATAGTATCCTCATAAATCAAATTATGCAAAACACATGTAATTATCCACATTACCTACCTGAATAAAAAGAGACTTTTTTTTTCCCTCCAAGACATAAGAATGATTTGAAATCTACTTTTCTTGGCAGATTATGTTGCCCATCCATCTCCAGCCATTGGTACTTTTTCAAACTGGTATAATAGTTCTGCAAAGGCTGATCCTAAAAGGTCCCCAAATTCATATTTAATCTAGAGATAAGTGCAGCAATCAATCTTTCTCAGGGTCTAAGAGAGCTATTGTATTCCACCGGATGACGTAGCACGTGCAACTATTGTTATGGCTTTCTGCCCTAATGACTCAAAACACATTTTCAGACAATCTAAACTGGCAGGGCCATCCACAACAGAGGGAACCCAGGTCCGAGAGTGGATCATTACTTGAAGGTTTTTTCCCCCGAGGTTTGAGGGAGCAACTGTCACTGGGGCTGCTGCATCACACTGGTAGTGTATTAATGCATTGCAAAGGCTATCTAATGTCAGGGGCTACAGACTAGACTAAAAGCTGGAGGAAATCTTGCCCACATCTGTAATGCCTCTACTCCTGCTCAGGTTTGAATTTAGCTGTTCAAGTTTGAGTTTGGCTGTAGCACATTTTGCTGAATAAAATGTCACTATTTTATGCTTCAGCAACTCAGAAAAAAAACTCACAACAAGCTTCTAACAGAATAAAAGTGAGAGGACAAAAGAATAGGATGTAGTCTTTGAAGTAGCTGGCTTAAGGATATACTCCAAACTGGGGGAAGAATCTGTCAAGGGGCTCAGAACCTCCGCGGGGTGTGCCTGGGCTCAGAGTCCTAGAATACTACAGGAACTGTGTGAATCTGATGCCAAGGCTGCCAGAAGAAGCAGCCAGGCCACGTGTGAGAGCGCTAAATCCCAGATCACCAGGACCACAGCTGTGGCCAAGGGCTGGCAACAAAAGGAAAGCTGCCGTGAGGGAGGGGGATTTGCCCCAAGTTAAAGGCTAGAATATGCCTCTTGGCTCTCTCCTCAAGGAAAAGGAAGAAGGACCTAAACAAAATATAATCGGGGAATGGACATACAGATTTTTAGATAAATGATTTTAATAGAATCAAACAATAGCACAAGAGTGCTTTCCCGTCCAGCCTTGGAAACGAACCAAAAAAGGCTGGGTTGGCGTTTCAGGTTTATATGGAAAAAAGCAGACTGGCTCACCTCAGAAACCATGACGGGGAAAAACGGTGAGCAGAGTTGGGAGATAGACTGAGAACCCAATGAGGAGGGTATCTAGGTAGGCCGTGCTCATCCTATGGGCTTCCTCTTTTGTCTAGCACAGGTTGGGAAGAGTTAACAATTTCTTTGAAGACACCAGGCACACTGGGCTTTGATGACAGACAGAACTCTGTGAAGATAATGCCCCTTCCCTGAAAGCACAATGCATGGAGAGAAAATTGCCAAAAGGCATCTTGTATTCCTCCTCTGCCCTGGCACCTCCACGTGCTGGAACAGGAGTCCAAAGAGTGGGTTACATTTCTGGTCTCCACACAGCACACGGCCTGGTTCACCTCCCCTCGTCACACTGTTCCTGCTACCTATCCTTCCCACATCAGATCAGCTCAGGTTTAGAAAGACCTCAATTGTCACCTCATTCATTCAGTTAGGAAACATTTCGAGCACCTACTATGTGCCAGGCCTTGGGGTGGGCATCAGGGATAAATGGTGAGCAAAACCAGATAAGAGATTTTCTGCATTCCTAAATTTATGACTTCTTTGTGGGGGGGGCGGGCGCGTCAAAACCAAATGGAGAGGTGCTAATTAAACAGTTGTACAGATAAAATGTAAGCTTTAGAGTAAGTAGTTCTTATAAAATGTAAATTGCTCAGAGGGCTTTTGGATTTGTCAAGCATGCCAGCTTCCAAGTCACTGCCACCTTCTTCCATTGCTGATGTGTCTGCCAGCTCCAAAGTGGCTGGCTTCAGGGGCTGTCAAAGATCCCAGAGGCTTCAGCAAGTCAGCCTATTCAGTTTTCACTGGCTGCCCCAACTGCAGGCCCTCTGCCTGTAGGCCTGTGTGCTCGGGAAGTGAAACAGAAACCCCCCATATATCAGATGCCTAGCCCCATTCAGCCATTCCTTCCCTCTTAAACAGACTTCCCTTAAGATGCTTAAATTTCTAGGAGACAAGGTGGTCCTTCATGTATAAAGACCTCAATGAAGCCTACCTAATCAGACACGCCCAGATATATCTAGACTCAGCTTAAACCAGGGATGGCAAGTAGACTGCCATGCCTGCTCTGATCTATGGCTGATGCCCTCCAGGAAAACTAGGTTGAAAAAGTTTTGAGGATGAATAAGAAATGATCACTGTGCGTGAGTAATATCTTATGTTGAACTGAGAAATGAAGTGTCCTCCCCATGCTTACCACAAGCTATGAATGTGTTCTCATTACTCATTCAACAAATATTTGAGTGCCTACTAGGTAGCAAATGTAGAAGAACAGGAAGAGGTTTCTTGGCAAATCAGAACACCAATCCTGGAACAAAGCACCCTCTGGGTATTTACAAGTCACACCTTCACATCCATCACTCATTCATTCATTCATTCATTCACCAATCACCAACACAGTAACAAGCACTGTGCTTCGTGTAGGGGGAATCTAGGTTTTTTTGTTTTTTTTTTTTTTTTTTTGAGATGGAGCCTCAAGCTATCCCCCTGGGTAGAGTGCCATGGCATCACAGCTCATAGCAACCTCCAACTCCTGGGCTCAAGCCAGTCTCCTGCCTCCCAAGTAGCTGGGACCACAGATGCCTGCCACAACGCCCGGCCATTTTTTGGTTGCAGCCATCATTGTTGTTTGGCGGGCCCGGGCTGGGGATTTGAACCTGCCACCTTAGGTGTATGTGGCTGGCGCCGAGCCGGTGTAGGGGGATCTAGTAGTGAACACAAAGGACTAGGCTTTGCCTTCCTGAAATTCAAAGTCCCATGGGAAAGAAAAGCAACAAACAAGTACGCAAGTAAATGTAATTTCAGATAAAGACAACCTATATTAATAAAGTAATAAAGAATAACAGGGTAGCCAGGTGCATGGCTCACACTTGTAATCCTAGCACTCTGGGAGGCCAAGGCAGGTGAATAGCCTGAGCTCAGGAGATAGAGACCAGCCTGAGCAAGAGTGAGACCCCATCTCTAAAAATAGCTAGACACTGTGGCAGGCAGCTGTAGTCCCAGAGACTTGGGAGGCTGAGGCAAGAAGATGACTTGAGCCCTGGCATTTGAGGTTGTTGTGAGCTATGATGCTATGGCACTCTACCAAGGGTGACAAAGTGAGACTTTTTTTTTTTTTAATCTCAAAGTGACAAAAAAAAGAGAGAATTACAGGGTAAAGGGTATATTTGAGGTAGGTTCTCCTCTTTCAAGGAGATGTTTAAACTGAGCCCCAAGGCACACAGCAGATGGGTCACCTATGGGCAGGTCATGAGGAAGAGAACTGCAGATTCCAGATATCAAATGTAAAAGCTGGGAGGTGAGGAAGAGCCTACAGGAAGCCAACGGGGCTGTCCCTGATGAAAGAGGGGGATGGTATCACATGGGCTGGGGAAGTAGGCATGGGATGGGGCACAGGCAGGCTACACATCCTCAACCTCAAAAACAATTGGGTTTTATTGTATTTTTACATTTTAATATGACTTGTATTTAATTATATAAATGCTGTGAAATGCATGTGAGAATGTAGTGCAAGGAACAGATACGGTCTGCCTCGTGCCCCAAGACTACCCCAGTGGCTACTGTGTGGATGACTGTAGGACTGGCGAATCAGCACATAGTACCCTCATCTACAAAGTGGGAGCTGAACTGTAGGGATGTTAGGGTCCTAACATCTGTGATGCACTGAGAGGAGCGCCAAGCACACAATGAGCACTGGCACTATTATCCCCTTGGGAGCCCTGCAAAGGCCCAGGCACACAGAGGTGGTCAGTGAGTAGCCACTGAATGAATGACTCTGCTTTTCATGTAGGTAAGAATCGTCTTCTTAACTCTTAAGAAGTCTGCCCTCCTGAACCTAGCAGGTCACCATAGGTGCTGACGAGGGCAAGTCATTCAACATTTATTCAGGGGCAGGTTGGGAGCTGAGAACGAGCTCAGTCTGGATGAAGAGCACCCAAGGCTATCCCTCTAGTAGTTTCCTATTTGCAGGATCGCCATTTTGGCCTTCCTGCTGATCCTATTTCTGAGCATATCTTAGGAGCAAAACTACAGGGTCTCTGCCTGGAGTGGGCAGAAGATGGAAAGGGAGGAAAGGCAGAGAGAACAAAGGTCTACAGGTAGAAATTACATGGTAGTATCAATTTAGGCTTCAGCTCTCAGGGGATAAAAAAATTGCAAGTATTTTGGGTCAAGTAATATTAAATTGCCATCTTTTCAGATTAAAAAATGCTTGAATTTCAGAAAATTCATTCAGTTCAAGCTAATATACAGTAACCAAACTATAGAAGGCCTAAGTGCCATGTTAAAGGATTGTATTCATCCCACAAGCCATGGAGTATCACATATGGTTTTAAGGAAATCTAATACTCTGATTTAGGTTTTAGAAAATAACTCTGGCAACAGCTGTTGTAAGACTCTAGAAAAGCAAGTGAATGGAAAGAGGAGAATCAAGTAGAGGGTTCTTATGGTAGATTAGCTTACCACTCCCAGTAATCTGCTCCTTACTTCCCTATAAAAGCATCCAACGTCCTCTCCTATTTCCAGGAGACTTGCAGGGCCTACCTGTAGGAAGAGCAAACTTCCCTGGTCCATCCTCAGGCGTGGCTATGTGATCTGCTTTGGCCAATGGGATGTGAGAGGAGAGGATGCCTGCAAGTTCCAACCAGACACCTTAAGAGTCACTGTGTGCTTCCTCTAACTCTTTTCTTTCTGCCATAAAAATGGCATGTTCCAAAGATTGGCTGCTTCTGAGCCCTGGATCCTTGAGTAACAGTGGCATATAGAACACAAGCACAGCTCCCACTGGTCTGTGGCCGACAGGTAAGCACTGAGCTATACAGGTCACCTGTTATACTGCAAAGCTGACTAATACATCTTATAAAATAGTAGCCTCCAGGTCATAACACAACCACAGGAATACTTTGTTTAACTTGCATGAAATTTAAAAAACTTCTTTTAATTAGTTGCCAAAATAAAAAAAAAAATCTCAATTTGAGGATTTCTTTAACAACTGTAAGAATTAGTAGAGCCATATCCTTGTATGACAGAAATCAACTGAAAGTGGGCAGTGACTGCCCCCATCAGTCGGGCAGATGCTCTCTGGTCTGCACTATTTCCTGGTGTCTCTCTAATTCTGAATTTCAGTCAGTTGCCATTCAGCAGTCACCATCACACTGCTGTTTGTCTAAAGTCCAGTGTGAAACGCATTATTCATATTACAAATTATCTTGATTTGTCCTCAGGATAAAATGAAGAATGACATGAGCAGCATTCAGCAGCATTGGTACCGTGTATGCATTACCTCTTCATGTCCACCCTACTATAATTGCACAGAAGGGGAAACTGAGGCTGGGAGAGGTTAACACGTACCCAGAGTTAGAAAAGGTCTGTTTCTAAATCCCATGCTCTCAACCTCTCTTTCAACTTGTTCACAGTGGAAAACGTAGAAGATGGAAATATGAGGAAATGCTAAGGCCCATCCTCCAGGGCTGACTGTGTAGGTGCAGAGTCTGAGCCGCCTAATCAAACTGGGCTTCCAATTAGCATAACTCTGTCGGTAGCAGTATCTCTCATTCCCACTGTGCTGAGATGAGATTATCAACCCCATGCACCAGATGCGACCATACCTTCTGCTCCAAAGCAGGCCTGAAGAGGCAGGCTGTCCACCTGCAGTAAGAATTAATCTTTGAGCAGAGCACACAGGATGTCTGCAGTTAAGGGCTTTCTCAGAAATCCCAAGAGCATCTATTTTTTTCACCTAATCCAGTTGTGAGCTTCATGAACAGCCACTCAGGTGGAGGGTGAACTATCCACCAGCAACGTGGGAGTGACTCAAAAGGCTGAGGCCTCAAGCCTGTGGGCTTCTACACCTGTCAGAGGTGGTGTTGTATTAGATAAGAAAACCCAGACCTAAAGGCTAGGATGGTGCTCTAGGCATAGCTCCCAAACTCTATTCTTAGAATTACCATTTATTTTAAATTTTGAAAAAACTAGTTCTGGTTATTACTCTTCCTTTCCCTCCCCTATGCACTTTACTCACCAGCCCTAAGCCCAGCATACTGGAATTGTAAAACGTGCCAAGGTGCGGAGAGTCCCTGGGGCTGTCCCAGCTCCTGCTACAGTCACCCTTATCTCAGTTAAGGCAACTCTCTTCTGATGCTCAGAACCAAGACCTCAGTGTCAGCTTTAACACATCACAGCCTCCCACCCCTGTCGTACTCCACATGCAATCCTTCAGCACTTCTGTTAGCTCCGCTTTCAAAACAAGTCCAAAGGTGGAAAGTCCAGGGTGGACACCACTTCCCACCCCGCTGCCAAGACTCGGGCTGGTTCGCTGTTATCTCTTGTGGTGGCCTCCTAGCTGGTCCCCTGCTTCTGTCTTTTCTCAGCACAGAGTTCAGGGATCCTGTTGATGTGTTACGCTGGAGCAAGTGATCTATGGCTCTGCCTAAAACCTTCCCGAAGGTCTCCGCATTTCACTCAGAGCTCAGCCCGAGTCATCCTGATGGGCACCATCCTGGCTCCTAATGACTTTAGCACCAACGCTCCTCTCCTCCTGCCCCAGGCCTCCTTGCTGGTCCCATCCCAGATAGGCACATAGCTGCCTCCCTTACTCCCTTCAGCCTCTGTTCACATCTTCCCTTCTCTCTGAGGTCTTTTCTTAATATTCGTAATCTCAACATTTCACATATCCTTTTCCCACTTATTTCTTCCTCCTTCGTAATTATCACTATGAAAATACCATATGCTAAGTTGAAGCATACACATTTGTCTATTTTTAAATTTTTTGACCTATGTCGAACGGTAATAGCATATGGGTCAAGCTAATATTTATCTTACTTATCTTGTTGACTATTTCCTTCTTGTCCAGAAGATCTGCTGTATGAGGGCAGGGATGTTGACTTCATTCATTGTATTCCCAATACCCATAACAGTGGGGGATACAAAGTAGGCCCTCAAGTCATCAGGTGTTCAGTGAGCAAAGAATGCATCTCAGTGCTTCAGTTTCATTAAATTAAAAAAAAATGGCCCAGTGCCTGTAGCAGTGATTACAGCACTAGCCACATACACCAAGACTGGAAGGTTTGAACGCAGCCTGGGCCAGCTAAACAACAATGACAACTGCAACAAAAAATAGCCGGGCATTGTGGCAGGTGCCTGTAGTCACTAGAGACTCTGAGGCAAGAGAACTGCTTGAGCCCAGGAGTTTGAGGTTGTTGTGAGCTATGACACCACAGCACTCTACCGAGGGCGGCATAGTTAGACTCTGTCTCAGAAAAAAAACAAAACAAACAAACAAAAAAAAGACTGCTGGCAGGTACCCCTGAGAAAGGCTATTTTGGTTAAAAATATCCTGGGCTTCGTAAAAGTGCGCTGGGAAAACTTAAAGTGTATTTTTTGGTTCAGTGAACACCCAGGATATACCAAAAGGAACAGCGATTACAGAGGGAAAGGAGGTAGCTTTGTGTATATACTTATCCAATTTGAGATTCTTGTCATTTGCTTCTCTTCCGCCACAGAGCTGGGCTGCTACCCCTGCCTGATACCCAAACTATCCTAACCAGAAGCCCCATAAACACAATCTTTTCAAGAGAAAAACATCCTTCTGGCTGCCCTGCTTAAGTTCAGAGCAGTAATTAACGTTACTGCCTTTTGAGACCTGAAGCATAGTCATATAACAAACACTTTTAAATGATACATACAGTCTGAAACGGGGCTGGGTGAAGCATGGTCCTCCCTGCAGGGAAGGAGCAGACAGTGGGGCAGAACCATACAGTTCCCAGCAGTCCCGGAGTCACCTAGCTGGGTTGGGAAGGAAGCCCATGGGACACCGTGTAGCGAGGCATCATGTCAACATGGATTCTGCAAGAAAGCTAAGATGAATCCCGCAGCCCAAACACGGGTCTAAGCCTGCATGTAGATACTGGGGAGATGAACTTCCCAGAGCTGTGGCCTGGAGCAGGACGCAGAGCACTCAGGGACCCCCTACTCCATGCTCTCTGTTGATAAATCACCTTGGAGCAAGTGATCCATCCCTCTTCCTAAAACCTTCCCAAAGGTCTCGCTTTTCACTCATTATAAACATCACAGTTTTATGATGTTGTGGTGTTCCCCTCTGCTCAGAGTCCCTGCTCAGAACCATGGTCCGGTTCTCCAGGTCCCGCGCCCTAGGTGCTCCAAAGTTTCCTGAAGCCTTGGTTTACACATGGTGACGTTTGTGCTCCCTCTGAGGTTTGGCTTGACAAGGCCAGGCCATCAGACCCTCTGATCTCTTTGGTTCTTGCTTGGGAGAACCCAACACATCCCTTGCCATACTGGGCTGGCTCAGTTTGGTGATTCAAGCAGGTTCTCCTCTATCTTAGCCAGCCAGGAGGAAAAGAATATGCCTTTCCACTTAATTTGCTTTATTTTTCATTTAAAAAGAAAGCCTTTCATCAAAATAACAAACCATTAATATTAACTAATTACTAATATTTATATTAACATGGTCAAGAGAATGGCCTGTTTTACAAGTTTCAGAGACATAAAACACAAGCTCAATTTGGTTCTTGCCTCATTAAATTTTACATTGTTACAGGCCATTGCTAATAACAACACTGATTCTCACTCCCAGTTATAACTAAAGAACACATTTTAATTCAATGAAATTTTAGGAGCGTCAACAGCCTTGTAGGAGCCTTTGCACAGTAGAAGCCGGAGCCCAGATGGCCTCAAAAGTCCCCACGTGTGTCCTCCTGCCTTTAATCTCCTTAATTAGCTTTCAAACTCTAAAACTTCAGGGGAAAGGGCTTCTCTGTCTTTAATTTTCTGTTTCCTTCCTTCCTTCCTTCCTTCTTTGCTGATGATAAAGGCAAGAGACAGCAAGAGAGTGTGTGTGTGCATGTGTGCGTGTGTGAGCGTATGTGAGAAAGAGAGAGACAGGGAGAGGCGGAGAAGAAAAGTGGATAATATGAATGAATAAGAGAGGATGAGACAGAGAAAGGAGTTCGAGAATTCCCATGTCTGGTCAAGCCCTGTCATGACAAGAAAAATCCAATGAGGACAGTTAGCAGAGGTTGGGAAGGATAGTGGGGAGGGGGTAGATGAGGTCTGACAGTTCAATTTGAGAACCTGCCACTGTGTGATTACCTTGGCAGCACTGTACAGATACCTTGGAAGGTTTCACAGCCTTGGCATATTACTGTCTTATGGCTGTGTTTGTGTGGACATGTGGCAGTGCCTTCCTGAGGGATGGTGTTCATTATTGTTGTTGTGTGTTTTTGTGTACCATCTTCAGAATATTGGAGCTTGAATCAGAGCAATGAACAAATATTAAATTTCTTAAGCTTGGCAATAGTGGAAGTGAAATCAGAGACACGTTAGTCCAAGATCATGGAGACAATGCCTTGATGAAAACAGCAGTGTACAAATGGAGTAAACATTTTTCTGAGGGGAGAAAGCACTACTGATGAAGAGGTGTCAGGGGAGCCTGTAACAGGAAGTGACAAAAATATAGTAAACCTTCAAAGAACTGTGCATCAAAATCATCAGCGGACTGTAAGAAGCACAGAGACCAAGTGAACACTGACAAAGAAAAAGGAAGTTAATTAACCGGAAATCTTGGCATCAGAAAGCGGTGTGCAAAATGGTCCCGAAGGACCTCAATGATGAACCAAAGCAAAGTCAGAGTTTGCCAAGACCTTTAGGAGAGGCAAGATGATGTTTGGGGCCAAGTTATCACGTGATGAAACAGGTGTAACAATACAATTCTGAAACAGAGTGTCAAAGGGCACAGTGGAAGTCAGCCAATCCTCCATAGTCAAAAAAGTTCCATCAGTCCAAATCAAGAGTCAAAACAATCTTGCTAACTTTTCTTTATATTACAGGAATTATTCATCATGACTTTGTACTAACCGGACAAATAGTTAACCAAATTCATGATTTATCTGGAAGTGCTGAAGAGACTGTGTGAAAAAGTTAGAGAAAATGCCCTGAACTTTTTGCTGACAACTCATGGCTCTTCCATCATGAGAATGAACCAGCTCACACAACACTGTCTGTGGGGGAGTGAACAATAAAAAAATCTGCCCCCAGTGACTTTCTTCTTTATCCTAAAATAAAGAAAATTATGAAAGGAAGACATTTTGTTGACATTCAGGGCCATGAAGGGTAATTATGGTGACAACTTTGATGGTCAATCTAGAAACAGAGTTCCAAAACGGACTTGAAGGGTGGACCAGGGGCTGCTGTCAGTGCGTACTGTCCTAGGGGAGCACTCTGAAGGCGACCGCAGGATATTCAGCAAAGAGGTATGCAGCACTTTTTCTGGGATGAGTTCATGAACTTAAATGTCAGACCTTGTAAAGTGGGGATGGTTAATAAGTGTAAAAATGTAGTTAATTAAATAGAACAACAACAAAAAAAGAGCAATCCAATGAGAAAAAGACTCTCCCCTCCTGATCCTCTGAGCATCCTGGTAGCAATTAGTCATAAGCTCAAATGATTTTCTCTTTGCCAGCCTCTACCCATTTTGAGATAATTTGCTTTGTTCTGTGTGAGGCAGGGGCAGCCCCAGTTGGCTTCAGGGACAGTCTTCATGTCAGTGTGATTTGAAAGAGATCATCCATCTCTTTTCCATTTTAGAGAAAAGGATACCTGAGTCTGAGCACTAGAGGGGAAGAGGAATTGGGAAAGCCATTTAGCAGAGTTTGGTGGTAAACCCCAGTGCAGTCTCACTGAGCTGGGAGTGAGCCTCATCCCACCCTTCTGCTGGATGAAAGGGGGCTCTGAAGGCCTGGATAGCAAACCAGCAACATACACACATTTCTTTCTTTTATGGCTCTTAAGAAAGTTACTTGTTGTTGAAAGTGTAGTAAGTGACCAAGTGACGTGGAATTATAAAGCACACACAAGCCGAACTGGGTCTCCATTTGCCCTATTGTCCCAGACCCTGGAAATGTTAGGAGCTGGTCTGTCTGTACCGCATGGAGAGAAGGTAAGGGCAGAAATGGAGGGGGAGGGTGGCATGGAGAGGACAAAGGAATAAAAGCACCCCGCTAATGTAATTCCTTGGGTACAAAATGCGACTGAGGACAGAGCAGTTCTACATGAGAAAGAAGCAGACCCCATCTGAGGATGGAGCAGGGAGCTGCTGGGTGATACACTGGGACTAAGGAGGAGCCGGTCTAGGGATTCCCCAGGAACATCCACTGGCGACTCCTGAAACCAGAGAAGCCTAGGAACAGGGTGAAGTTCTACACCAAGAAATCCATGTTCGTCACTAATATGAGCTCTGGAGGGAGACAAGGGCCACACTGTGGGCCAGCCAGACCTGGGTTTGAATACTAACTCCAGAGCATTCTGAAGATTATGAGCTGGTGCTGACGACCTTACACCTTTGACCTATACCTCCCTAACACTTGGGTGCCTGTACGTGGCACCCATCCTATAGGTTACTGGGAGAAGAAAATAAGAAAGCACACACAGAAGAATAGCATAGTGCTTGCCACTTAGCAAATACATAAATACTCGGCATCGGCATAGGGGTAGTGTTATATTAGCTCAGTATTATTATTGATAGTAATTCTCTATGAACATGCTTCCATTTGGCTGACAGAGCCTGAAGAAACACTAGGGACATCTTTTCTAGAACTTTCTTGCAAAGCTTTTCTTCTTGCTTATAGGAAGACATGTCTCCCTCCTCTCTTTCCCCCTCATACCCCAAGAATAGTTTAAAATACATTAAAAATAACAGCAATATGCAACATCTCAAAAATTTAAATATGATGGTCTTGCCAAGGAGAAGCCCTTGGTATCCTAGGGGTCATAACTGATGTCAATGCTCTACAACATCTAAGGGTATTCACCAGTTAGTGCCAGAGGCATGGAGCTTCAGGGCGGCATCTGAAGGCTCCTACAGCACTGGGGTCCAGGGCAGCTGCCTGCTAGCAGGCAGAAGTGCCTGTGCCTAGTCAGAGCAGGAAACAGCTGCTACTGTGTTACAGTGAAAAGGAATTTCGTGCAGTGCTCAACAGACAGGGCTAATGGTGGATGTCCGCAACCCACACCAAGGACCTACCTTCCAGGACGTCTCTAGATGGGGTGTCCAGCAAGAAAAGTGGGCACACAGGCTCACCCAGAACGGCAGAAGGAAAGCTTTGAGTCTAATCTGAATTTATTTATGGTAGGCCTTCTGCTCCACTAGAAATTTTGCTCATTACTCAGAAAGCCAAATTTGTGTGAGTTAATTTACAACTTGAAGACGTAATGTTATGGAGTAATCTAGACTTTGATTTATAGGAAATTTCCTACTGGCATGAATTTTTATACACCAGGCTTTAGCTGATCCCTCTACCCGACAAATAATGCACAGCAATTATACACTATCAGGCAAACATGTTGGAACATACACTTTTACCCCTAATCCTGTATATAAATTTAACTTTTTACACTTGCGTGGTTCTCTTCCACATGTGAATTTCAGAATACTGTGCTCCTTTAGCGCACTGTTTATCATGGTGAAATGTGACATAATTGACTATTTCCTCAATGAAGGCAATTTTTAAAAAATTGGTTTTGTGAAGCTTCCTTTCTTTTTAAAAGAGAAACAAAACTTTCAGGGCATAGGAAATTTCCCAAATGTTTCTTATCAGATTAGGTAAGATTATGAATGCTTACTGATGGTTGCTATGAACCCTTTTGAATGAAGTAAATCCAAATACCTATGGGGAAATACATATATTTTAATTTTTTTCACAAAGGGATTTTGTTAAACTAGTACCTGTAAGTGTAAATGCATGTACTTGTACATAACTAAATGAACACATATGTGCATGCCTATATGTGTACACGCACACAGGATTTAAAAAGGGCAGGTGTTTCTTAAATCCTCAGAGGGCTCCTGGAGAGGTCAGGTCCTCTAGAAACATGGTGTGAGGAAGGCTGGGTGCTTCTAAGACTCTACTTTTGATACTTTTACTCTCCATTCAGAGTGGTGTGGACAGAAAGAAGAGGAAGAAGAGGAAGTGCTGAGGGGGAATATTTTTTGTGAGCTGAATGTGTTTCATTTACCTCTCTAGACATAAAGCCCAGTTATTTTATTTCACAATTTTATTTTTAAAATCTTAGCATTGGAAGGACTTTTCAAAGACATGAAATCCAAGTGCTATAGGAAAAGACTGAGACCCATATAATTATAAAAGTTCTAAGTGGCTGGGCGGCACCTGTGGCTTGAGTAGTAGGGCTCTGGCCCCATATACCGGGGGTGGTGGGTTCAAGCCCGGCCCCGGCCAAAACTGCAAAAAAAAAAAGTTCTATGTGGCGTAACAACAGCAAAACCTCCCACATAAGCAAGTGTGCAGGATAAATGCAATTAGGGAAGCATAGTTCAGGTAAAGAGTATGCATTCATAATAAGACATATTAACAAGAAAAAGGTCCAAAGGTGCAGTAGAAATATGAGCAAAAGATGTGAATAGATAGCTCCCTAAAGAGAGACATGCAAATGACTAATCAATGAAAGGATGTTCACAATAGCAATGATTAAGAAGATGAGGAGTGGCTCGGCGCCTGTGACTCAATCGGTTAAGGCGCCAGCCACGTACACCTAAGGTGGCAGGTTCCAATCCCCAGCCCGGGCCCGCCAAAACAACAATGATGGCTGCAACCAAAAAATGGCCAGGCGTTGTGGCAGGCGCCTGTGGTCCCAGCTACTTGGGAGGCGGAGGCAGGAGACTCGCTTGAGCCCAGGAGTTGGAGGTTGCTATGAGTTGTGATGCCATGGCACTCTACC
>CAUYQV010154095.1:0-12673 GCA_963574575.1 Galagoides demidoff | reverse complement strand
GCGGCTAAGGCACCAGCCACATACAGCCCGGACCCGCCAAACAATAATGGCTGCAACCAAGAAATAGCCAGGCGTTGTGGTGGGCGCCTGTGGTCCCAGCTACTTGGGAGGCAGAGGCAGGAGACTCGCTTGAGCCCAGGAGTTGGAGGTTGCTGTGAGCAGTGAAGCCATAGCACTCTACCCATGGGAACAGCTTGAGGCTCTGTCTCAAAAAAAAAAAAAAAGAAAAGAAAAAAGAAAAAAAAAGAAGAAGTGGTAAGATATTGAACATATTTTATAAGTAGAATTGACAGAATTTTCTAGTGTGTTGGTTATTGAGTTTTTGGTGTAATCAACACATTGTTGCCAATGATAAATAAGTTTGTTTCTTCCTGTAGCATAAAAATCAATGCTTTCAGGGCATCACCTGTGGCTCAAGGAGTAGGGTGCCAGCCCCATGTACCGGAGGTGGCAGGTTCAAACCCCAGGCCCAAAAAAAAAAAATCTATGCAGAATGGTGTTGTGGAGAAGAATTGGGCCTTTTCTGTTGACCGGTGCCAGCTACAAGTGTTGGCATTTTTCAGTGCATCTCATCAATTTGTTGGGCATATTTCTAGATGTGATGGTTTTTCCAGGATTCAGAAAGCTGTAGCTGTGTTTGGTCAGACCAGCAGCAGACCACCAAACAGTAACCATGACCCTTTTTTGGTGCAAGTTTGACTTTGGGAAGTGCTTTAAAGGTTTCTGTCAGTCTAACCACTGAGCTGATCGTCATTGTATGAAATGTCACATCTGATCAAGAAATGGTTCATCGGGTGGTGCCTGTGGCTCAGTCGGTAAGGTGAGCTCCTTATATAATGCTCCATATAATGAAGGTGGCAGGTTTGAACCCAGTCTCAGCCAAACTGCAACACAAAAATAGCTGGGCGTTGTGGTGGGCGCCTGTAGTCCCAGCTACTCGGGAGGCTGAGGCAAGAGAATCACCTAAGCCCAGGAGTTGGAGGTTGCTGGGAGGTGTGTGATGGCATGGCACTCTACCAAGGGTGACAAAGTGAGACTCTGTCTCTACAAAAAAAAAAAAAAAGAAAGAAAGAAAGAAATAAGAAATGGTTCGTTGTTGTGTAGAATAAGAGAAGACAACAGTTAAAATGACATTTGTTCTGATTTTTGGTCAGCTCATAAAGCTCCCAATTATCTAGCTTTTTCACATTTCCAATTTGCTTCAAATGTCTAAGGACTGACCAAAGAATGATTATCAAGTTCCTTACTTCTTGTGTAGTTTTCAGAGGATCAGCCTTGATTGCTCTCAGTTGGTTGTTGTCACCTTCCAATGGCCTGCCACTATACTCCTCACTTTCAAGGCTCTCATCTCCTTTGCAAAATTTCTCAAACTACCACTGCACTGTGCATTTGTTAGCAGTTCCTGGTAATCTTGTGAGTTGTCTCTGTTGCATTATGACCCATTTTTTTTGGGGGGGGATGGATAAAATCTCACTATGTTGCCCTCAGTAGAGTAATATGGTGTCACAGCTCACAGCAACCTCAAACTCTTGGTCTCAAGTGATTCTCTTGCCTCAGCCTCCTGAGTAGCTGAGACTACAGGCAACCCACCATAACACTTGGCTATTTTGATAGACAGGGTCTCACACTTGGTTAGGCTGGTCTGGAACCTGTGAACTCAGAAAATTCACCTGCCTCAGCCTCCCAGAGTGCTAGGATTACAGGTATGCGCCGCTGAGCCTGGCTTATGACTCATTTTGAATGTGAATAAGAAAGTTCTCAAATTTTATTTTTTGTCTAACATCATTTCCATAGTCCAAATACATATAAAATAAATAGCAAGTAACAAATCATTAACAAAAAAAAAACAGAAAATGAGAAATGAGTATTAAAATGCTGTATATTAAGAATATTTCAGGGGTGGCGCCTGTGGCTTAAAGGAGTAAGGTACCAGCCCCATATGCTGGAGGTGGCAGGTTCAAACACAGCCCCGGCCAAAAACTGGGGGGAAAAAAAAAAAAAAAGATTTCAGGGTGGTACCTGTGGCTCAAGGAATAGGGCACTGGCCCCATATACCAGGGGTGGCAGGTTCAAACCTGGCCCCGGCAAAAAAAACCTGAAAAAAAAAAAAAGAACGCATTCCAGGGCTCAGCGCCTATAGCTCAGTGAGTAGAGCGTCGCCCACATACACCAAAGTTGGCAGGTTCAAACCTGACCTGGGCCTGCTAAACAACAATGACAACTACAAAAAAAATAGCTGGGTATTTTGACAGGCGCCTGTAGTCTCACCTGCTTGGGAGGCAAGAGAATCGCTTACGCCCAAGAGTTTGAGATTGCTGTGAGCTGTGATGCCATGTACTCTACCGAGGGCGACATAGTGAGACTCTGTTTCAAAATAAATAAATAAATAAATGTATGTATGTATTCCAGTATTAAACAGTAAATTTCAACAATGCAGAAACTGCAATTATTTTTGCACCAACCTGATACATTCATACCAGTAATGCATAAGGATTTCAGTTTTGTTTTTTTTTGAGAATGAGTCTTACTTGGTCACCCTCAGTAGAGTGCTATGGCATCATAGCTCACAGCAATCTCAAACCCTTGGGCTCAAGCAATTCTCTTGCCTCAGCCTCCCAAGTATCTGGGACTACAGGTGCCCAACACAACAGCTGGCTGTTTTTACAGATGGGGTCTCACTTTTGCTCATTGTGGTCTCAAACCCATGAGCTTAAGCAATCCACCTGCCTCGGCCTCCCAGATTCAATTTTTTCACATCTTTACCAACACTTTTTTTTGAGACAGATTTTCAAGCTGTTGCCCTGGGAAGAGTGCCATGGTGTCACAGCTCATAGCAATCTCAAAGTCTTGGGCTTAAGCGATTCTCTTGCCTCAGCCTCCCAAGTAGCTGGGACTACAGGTGCCCACCTCAATTCCCGGCTATTTTTTTTGTTGTTGCAGTTGTTGTTTAGCAGGCCCAGGCTGGGTTTAAGCCTACCAGCCTTGGTGTATGTGGCTGGTGCCTTAACCACTGTGCTACGGGTGCTGAGCCTCATTTTTGTTTTTTGTTTTTTGGCGGGGGCTGGGTTTGAACCTGTTACCTCTGGCATATGGGGCCTGCGCCCTACCCTTTTGAGCCACAGGCACTGCCCTCATTTTTCTTTTTGTTTTGTTTTATAATAGCCATCCTAGTGACTATGGAGTGGTATCTATTGTGGTTTTGGCTTACAGTTCTAGAATCTTAGAAAATCCATACAGATAGGTTTTTTTCTTTTCCTTTTTCTTTCTTTTTCTTTTTCTTTTTTTTTTTTTTTTTTGAGATAGAGTCTCCGTCACCTTTGGAAGAGTGTCACGGAGTCATCTTAGGTCACAGGAACCTCAAACTCTTAGGGTCAAGAGCCTCTTGCTTTGGCCTCCCCAAGTAGCTGGGACTACAAACACCAGATTAATTTTTCTGTTTTTAGTAGAGGCAGGGTCTCACTCTTGCTCAGATTGGTCTTAAACTTCTGAGCTCAAGGGATCTGCAACCCTCAGCCTCCCAGAGTGCTAGGATTATAGGTATGACTCACTACACTCAGTCAATAGATTTTTTTTGCACTCTGAGACTAAAGGAGATCAACACGATTGAATGTAAAGAGAGAGGTTTGAGGTGGGACTTCTGTGTACTCCAACATTAAAGGAATGGGAGATGAAGAACAGTTAGTAAAGTAGCAAAACCAGAAAGACAGTGGTATCCTGGAAGCCAAGTAAAGAATGTGTTCAAGAAAGAGAGAGAACACATATCAAGTTCTACAAATAGATTAATTAAGAAGAGAACTGAAGGCCTGGTGCCTGTGGCTCAATCGGCTAAGGCGTAAGCCAAATACACCTAAGGTGGCAGGTTCGAATCCCCAGCCCGGGCCCGCCAAACAACAATGATGGCTGCAACCAAAAAATGGCCGGGTGTTGTGGTGGGCATCTGTGGTCCCAGCTGCTTAGGAGGCTGAGGCAGGAGACTCACTTGAGCCCAGGAGTTGGAGGTTGCTATGAGCTGTGATGCCATGGCACACTACCCAGGGGGATAGCTTGAGGCTCCGTCTCAAAAAAAAAAAAAGAGAACTGAAAATTGACCATTTGATTTAGCAACATGGAAATCAATGATGACCTTTACAAGTATAATTTTAGTGGAGTGAAGAGCTTGTTCATAGTGAGTTCAGGAAAAAAGAGAAGCAGAAGAATTAAAGGCAGGCAGTATAGATTATCTTTTGATGAATTTTGTTGTAAAAGAGGTATGATTAAATAGGTATTAGCTGGAGAAGGATGTGGGATCTGGATAAGAATTTTTATTTCATGACAGACATTACAGAATGTGTGTTAATGAGATTGATCCAGGAGAGATGGAACCATTATTGATGTGGAAGGAAGAGGAGAGAGTGGCTGAAATGGCTTGTAGTTTTGGAAAAACGTTCAGTTCCTAACAGCATTGTCCTTGGCCTCAAGGTTCTCTCAGCTATAGAGAAGGAAAAGCAGGAAAATTGAAAAGATGGTAACTGTGACTGCTGTTGCTTTAGCCTTTGCAGAGTTAGGTTTGAAGATCTTTTTTTTTTTTTTTTGAGACGGAGCCTCAAGCTATCCCCCTGGGTAGAGTGCCGTGGCATCACAGTTCATAGCAACCTCCAACTCCTGGGCTCAAGTGACTCTCCTGCCTCCGCCTCCCAAGTAGCTGGGACCACAGGCGCCCGCCACAACGCCCCGCCATTTTTTGGCTGCAGCCATCATTGTTGTTTGGCAGGCCCGGGCTGGAGATTCGAACCCACCACCTTAGGTGTATGTGGCTGGCGCCTTAGCCGATTGAGCCACAGGTGCCCAGCCAGGTTTGAAGATCTTGACGGCAGCCTCTGGTCTTATTGTGCCAAAGCACCTCAGCATTGATTTTATGTAGAGTTTACTTCCAATACCTAGCACTCAGTGGGCCCTGCTTTTCTTGATGTTCTAAAAATCCAGATAAAAAAAGAAGAGGATTGGGCGGCACCTGTGACTCAAAGGGGTAGGGCGCCAGCCCCATATTCCGGAGGTGGTGGATTCAAGCCCAGCCCCGGATAAACACTATAAAAAAAAAAAGAAAGAAGAGGATTTGTCATCCCATCTTTAGTCTTTCTTTTCCATCAGGAACATTTTGACCATGCCTATGAATGTGATTATGGCTGATCCTTGATATTAAGTTTATATTTTATCAAAGTACATGCCACACCTGTTCCACATGGAAAGCTGTGGTATGTAGGCAGGACAAAATGATACCAAAAATCTTTTCTGTTTTCCCTACAGCATCATTTACCTCTGACAGGAGTGGTCAATAAAGAATTTTAACTATTTACATTTCCACTAGTTCCAGAGAAATTTGAATTTTCTTTCTTTCTTTTTTGTGGAGATAATCTCAGTCTGTTGGCCTGAGTAGAGTGCTTTGGCATCACAGCTCACAGCAACCTCAAAATCTTAGGCTCAAGTGATCCTCTAGCCTCAGTTTCCTGAGTAGCTGAGACTACAAGTGCCTACCACAATGCCCAGCTAATTTTTCTGTTTTTAGTAGAGATGGGAGCTTGCTCTTGCTCAGACTGGTCTTGAACTTCTGAGTTTAAGCAATCCACCCACCTCAGCCTCCCAAAGTGCTAGGATTACAGGCATGAGCCATCTTGCCCAGCCTACTTCAGAACCTTAAATATTTAGAAGACACATGTGAGCAGATGTATAAACATGGAAAATACAGGTAATTTCATACTTTTGAATGTAGGTTCTCAGAGAAAGCCTCCTCTCATAAAGTCTGACCCATAAGCCTATGAGTCATACTTGTTGAACAAACTAAACAGAAGTCATCCCAAGACAAAATTCCAGATTGATCAGTTGGGCATTGCTAGAGAGCATTTTCTGCCAACCCCCAAATGTTCCTTAAATTGTGTATCTAGTGTAGTCTTATTCTGTGTATGTTTTCACAGAAGGAATAAAAGTCCTAACTATTCACACAGATTTGTTTTGTGATACGAGATCCAAAGGAGCTTGTTATTAATTTTTAGAATTGCTCTACCAGTTACCTTTTCACCCTAAGTAGGTCTGGAAGGCGTCCAACAAAAGAGCTTTTGCATGTTCATACCTTTCAAAATGAATCATCTTCCTTCCCTTTAGGGAGAAAAGGGCTCTGTGTGCTGTTTCTAGTGGAATTTCCACAAATGTCTCCTTCCAGTGCTTCACTTGAGTTGAAATAGGAGGATGTCTGATGTCTGAAGGAGACCTCTGAATCTCCCAAGTCACCGTTGCTTATGTTAAGAGGATGGTCAGTTCTGATTATTCTAGAAAAGTGCTGGGCATCCTTTTTCTCTGAAATTTCTCCTAATATAGGAAGCAAGCAATAGACTATATGATACTATGCAAAGGCCTGCAGAAAGGTGAAGGTTTATTCTTGCTTGTGTGAAATGGGATTATCAAGATATTGAAGTAAAATTTGGGACATCCTTTGATCTGAAAATTTACAAGTTGTCTACCTAGCCTGAACTTTTAATTTTTATATTTTACAGTTTCCAGACATCAGTCAAGAATCTGATTCTCCATTTGTTTTCATTTGCAAAAATCCCCAGGAAATGGTTGTGAAGTTTCCTCTTAAAGGAAATCCAAAAATCTGTAAGTTACCTTTTTTTTTTTTAATTTAAAAGACTAGTCAGGTGCCTTAGTGAGAAAGGGAGAAAGAGTAGAACAGGGAGTTTAGTCAATAATTCACTGTGAACAAGAAATTGAGGTAACTTGCTATCTTTTAGCCAGCCTGTCAGTCTTTTTTTTTTTTTGAGACAGAGCCTTACTTTGTTGCCCTCAGTGGAGTGCTATGGTATCACAGTTCACAGCAACCTCAAACTCTTAGGCTCAAGCGATTCTCTTACCTCAGCCTCCCAAGTAGCTGGGGCTACAGGTGCCCGCCATATGGTCCGGCTATTTTTAGAGACAGGGTCTTGCTTTGGCTCAGCCTGGTGTCAAATCTGTGAGCTCAGGTAGTCCACTGACCTCAGTCTTCCAGAGTGCTAGGATTACAAACATGAGCCATCATGCCCAGCCATCAGTCATAATCTTTGCTGGTCTAATTTTCTTTAATTGTTTTGTCTTTCATCTCAGTAGTATAATTTTTTTTTAAATCTCTATTTTACTATGTTCTGTGCATCCCTAATGTTGGAAGATTAATATATTTCAAAAACTTTAATGTTAGGTTAATTCCTTTCCAAAAGGTAGCTTGGTCCACAATTATTAGCATGCCAGTGAATCACTCTAAACGTCTTAGACCCCATTACATTAAAATGGTACTTATTGGGCGGTACCTGTGGCTCAAGGAGTAGGGTACCAGCCCAATATACTGGAGGTGGCAGGTTCAAACCCGGCCCCAGCCAAAAACCGCAAAAAATAAAGAAAAGAAAAGAAAATAATAAAAAATGGTACTTGTCAGCTAAGAAAGTATGTTCTGCCTCACTGTAGTGCTCATTAAGGGAAATAGTAAGCCAGTGCCCATGGCAACATGATTATTTATCCATTATTCTTTTTTTTTTTTGAGACAAAGCCTCAAGCTGTCCCCCTGGGTGGAGTGCTATGGCATCACACCTCACAGCAACCTCCAACTCCTGGGTTCAAGCGAGTCTCCTGCCTCAGCCTCCCAAGTAGCTGGGACCACAGGCGCCCACCACAACACCTGGCCATCACTTGGTTGCAGCTGTCACTGTTGTTTTTGGAGAGCCTGGGCTGGATTCGAACCCGGCACCTGTGGCTCAAGCAGCTAAGGCACCAGCCATGTACACCTAAGGTAGCGGGTTCGAATCCCCAGCCCGGGTCTGCCAAACAACGATGGCTGCAACCAAAAAATGGCCGGGCGTTGTGGCAGATGCCTGTGGTCCCAGCTACTTGGGAGGCCGAGGCAGGAGACTCGCTTGAGCCCAGGAGTTGGAGGTTGCTATGAGCTGTGATGCCATGACACTCTACCCAGGGGCATAGCTTGAGGCTCTGTCTCAAAACAAACAAACAAACAAAAAATCCTGTTGGCCTGCTGACTACAACTTAAGTTAAACTGTTTTTAATTACAAAATGAAATGCTTAGAGTATGAACATAGATAAATGTATATTCACTGCAAAATTCAAGCAACCATCATAATTAATGAGACATGTTCCTGAGATTCCTACAGATCAGAAAATCTGAACCACACTGCCCTTAACTTGCACATATTACTTACTTCAGATGTACTTGGTGGCCAAATAGGCCTGGAAATTCTTTTTTTTTTTTCCCTCAATACGTAATTAGGACTTAAATCTCATTATTCTCCCTCTTTTTTGTTTGTGGCATTCTATCCCTTCCTCCTCCATTCCATTCTCACCTTACTTTAGGCACTGGTGATAACACTGATGGCAGGAAGAAAAGATGGTAGGTCTTCTCTCTCAGACCCTCTGTTTCTTGATCTTTAGTTTTACTTCTCTTTTTTTAGCTTCCTCTCCTATCTTGTTTTTTTTTTTTTTTGAGACAGAGCCTCAAGCTGTCCCCCTGGGTAGAGTGCTATGGCTTCACTGCTCACAGCAACCTCCAACTCCTGGGCTCAAGCGAGTCTCCTATCTTAGCCTCCCAAGTAGCTGGGATCACAGGTGCCTGCCACAACGCCCGGCCATTTTTTTTTTGGTTGCAGCCATTATTGTTGTTTGGCGGGCCCGGCTGGATTCAAACCCGCCACCTTAGGTGTATGTGGCTGGCGCCTTAGCTGCTTGAGCCACAGGTGCCGCCTCTTATCTTGGTTTTTATCTGCTGCTTAAGCTTCTGTGAGAAAATGTTAAGGTGTAAACAGAGCTTATGTATTTCTCTGAAATGCTTTACTTTAGTACTTTTTCTACCCAAAGACTTATACTTCATTAAACCTGATTTTTATGAGGTTTCTATTGTTTCTATTAGTTAATAGTAGACCAGACCAGGTTAAATACCTGCCAGAAACAATAGGTAGTTAGTGAAAAATTTTATTATTATTATTATTATTATTATTATTATTATTATTATTTTTGAGATAGAGTCTTACTCTGTCACCCTGAGTAGAGTGGCATGATGTCATAGCTCATAGTAACCTCAAACTCCTGGGCTCAAGCGATCCTCTTGCCTCAGTCTCCTGAGTCACTGGGACTACAGGTGCCTGCCACAATGCCCAGCTATTTTTATTTTTTTCTATTTTTAGTATAGGCAGTGTGGTCTCTTCTCAGAGTGGTTTCAAATTCCTGAGCTGTAATCCACCCACCTTAGCCTCCCAAATGTTAGGATTATAACTGACTGTAAAGTTTTTTTGTTTTTTTGTTTGTTTGTTTGTTTGTTTTGCAGTTTTTGGCCCAGACTGGGCTAGGTTTGAACCCATCACCTCCAGCATATGGGGCCAGTGCCCTACTCCTTTGAGCCACAGGCGCCACCCATGGCTGTAAAGTTTTTAAAAAGGAAAGAATGGATTAATGAATCCCTATATGCCTCAGAAAAAAAAATAATTTTACAGGAGCAGCGCCTGTGGCTCAAAGGAATAGGGTGCCAGCTCCATATGCTGGAGGTAGCAGGTTCAAACCCAGCCATGGCCAAAAACTGCAAAAAAAATACTTTTACACATAGGGTCTCATTCTGTTAACCATGTTAACAGAGGAATACAGTGGCCTGATCATAGCTCACTGTAACCTCAAATTCCTGGGCTCAAGGTAACCCTCCTGCCTCAGCCTTCTGAGTAGCTGGGTCTTCATGTGTACATCTCCATGCCTGGATAATTTTTTTTTTTTTTTTTTGAGACAGAGTCTCACTTTGTTGCCCTGGGTAGAGTGCTGTGGCATTATCATTCACAGCAACCTCAAACTCTTTGGCTCAAGTGATCCTCTGGCCTCAGCCCCCTGCTGCAATGTCTGGCTATATATTATTTTTTAAAGATGGGGTTTTGCTTTTGCTCAGGCTAATTTCAAACTTGTGAGCTCAAGCAATCCGCCTGCCTTGGTCTCCCAGAGTGCTAGGATTATGGGTATGAACCACCTCACCCAGCCCAAGAGGTTTGTGTTTTTTTTTTTTTTTAGAGGCAGAGTCTCCCTCTGTTGTTCTAGGCTATAGTGCTATGGTATCATAGTTCATAGCAACCTCAAACTAGGCTTGAGCAACCAACCCTCTTGCCTCAGCCTCCTGAGTAACTGGGACTATAGGCACCCACCATTTACCCGGTTAATTTTTTTCTATTTTCAGTGGGGTAAGGGGAAGGATGTCTTACTCTTGCTCTGGCTGGTTTTTTTTTTTTTTTTTGAGACAGAGCCTTTTTTTTGAGACTGAGCTGTCCCCCTCAGTAGAGTGCTGTGGCATCACAACTCACAGCAGCCTCCAACTCCTGGGCTCAAGCGAGTCTCCTGCTTCTGCCTCCCAAGTAGCTGGGACCATAGGCGCCCACCACAACGCCTGGCTATTTTTTTGGTTGTTGTTGTTGTTGCAGCTATCATTGTTGTTTGGTGGGCCCGGGCTGGATTTGAACCCGCCACCTTAGGTGTATGTGGCTGGCACCTTAGCCACTTGAGCTACAGGCGCCGAGCCCTCCGGCTGGTTTTGAACTTCTGAGTACAAGGGATCCTTCCATCTTGGCCTCCAACCATGGCTAGCCTAATTTTTTATTTATTTATTTTTATTGTTTGGGATTCATTGAGGGTACAAAGAATTAGATTACACTGATTGGATTTGTAAGCTATAGTCCCTCTTATAATTGTGTCCACACCCTCATTTTTGCCCATGCTATAGAAAAAAATTTCTATTGAGAGAATCACCCTACTTGACAATTTAGTTTGGTATGAAGTTTCTAGTCCCCATAACTCCTTTTCCCTTATTCTTCATTCCTTATTACTATCTCTAAAAACCTTCTACTGGGCAGTGCCTGTGGCTCAGTGAGTAGGGCGCCAGCCCCATATACCGAGGGGTGACGGGTTCAGACCTGGCCCCGGCTGAACTGCAACAACAACAACAAAATAAATAAAAACCTTCTACTCTAGGCAGTGCCCATAGCTCAATGAGTAGGCGCTGGCCACATACACTGAGGCTGGCAGGTTTGAGCCCAGCCGAGGCCTGCTAAACAACACTGACAACTATAACCGAAAAAAAAAATAACCTTCTCCTCCGCCAGAATGCTCTCCTGTAAGCCGGTGGAGTATACTTTCAGTTGTTTAGAGCTGAAAAAGTCCTTTGATCCCATTGCCACATGGGAAAAGACATATGTGGCTTTTAATTTGAAATACCACACTTTCAGCTCGGTGCCTATGGCTCAAGTGGCTAAGACACCAGCCACATACACCTAAGGTGGTGGGTTCAAATCTAGCCCGGGGCCGCCAAACAACAATGATGGCTGCAACAAAAAAAATAGCCAGGCGTTGTGGCGGGCGCCTGTGGTCCCAGCTACTTGGGAGGCAGAGGCAGGAGACTCACTTGAGCCCAGGAGTTAGAGGTTGCTGTGAGTTGTGATGCCACAGCGCTCTACCCAGGACGATAGCTTGAGGCTCTGTCTCAAAAAAAAAAAGAAATACCACACTTTCCTCTAGATATATTATTATACCAGGTGATTAAGGTTTGTAGTGTTAATAATATTAATACTACTTGTAGCACTATGGCTTAAACGTTTTTATGTGGGATGTCTTAAACTTAACTATCCTTTATATATTAGTTCTATGAAAAATATGTTCCAAATTTGAAACTTCTTTTTTTCTGAGACGAGTTCTTGTTGTGTTCCCCAAGCTGGCCTCAAACTCCTAGGCTCAAGAGATCCTCCCACCTTAGCCTCTTAAATAAGTGGGATTCCAGGTACATGCCACTGTGCCCAGCTTCAAGTTCCAAACTTTTGACTTGCAAATATCCATTTACATATGTGTTACAATGTATATATGCATGTATAAATGCCTAAAATTAAAGATACATATTTTGATTTGTTTGTGTTTTTATTATGATTATTATTATTTTTTTTTTGAGACAAGAGTCTAACTTCACCTTCGGTAGAGTGCTGTAGTGTCACAGCTCACAGCAGTCTCAGACTCTTGGGCTTAAGCAATTCTCTTGCCTTAACCTCCCAAGTAGCTGGGACTACAGGCACCTGCCACAACACCCAGCTATTTTTTGTTGTAGTTGTAATTGTTGGTTAGCTGGCCCGGGCTGGATTTGAACCCACTAGCCTTAAAAATTCCTTTGTTTCCTTTAAGTATCCAACCTGTGGATTCTATTATTAGTTAAATTTTTTGCATTTTATAATTTGAGCAGACTCACAACCAAGTGCTCAAGTGCTATCTTATTGCACATTGCTGTTTTCTTAAATATTTTAATTTCGAGAGACACAGTTATTTTATTTTATTTTATTTTATTTTATTTTTTTTGAGATGGAGCCTCAAGCTATCCCCCTGGGTAGAGTGCCATGGCATCACAGTTCATAGCAACCTCCAACTCCTGGGCTCAAGCGAGTCTCCTGACTCCACCTCCCAAGTAGCTGGGACCACAGGCGCCCACCACAACGCCCGGCCATTTTTTCATTGCAGTCATTGTTTTTTTTTTTTTTTTTGAGACAGAGCCTCAAGCTATCCCCCTGGGTAGAGTGCCATGGCATCACAGCTCATAGCAACCTCCAACTCCTGGGCTCAAGCGAGTCTCCTGCCTCCGCCTCCCAAGTAGCTGGGACTACAGGCG
>CAUYQV010154081.1:0-12847 GCA_963574575.1 Galagoides demidoff | reverse complement strand
AGACTCCATTCCCGTAGCTCAGTGGTTCGGGCACTGGTCACATGCATGGGGACTGGTGCGTTCTAACAAAAAAAAAAAGAAAGGAAGAAAGAAAGAAATAGCAGGGTGTTGTAGCAGGAACCTATAGTCCCAGCTACTAGGGAGGCTGGGGCAAGAGAATCACTTGAGCCCAAGAGTTTGAGGTTGCTGTGATCTGTGATGCCACAGAACTCTGTCTCAAAAAAAAAAAAAAAAAAAGAAAGAAAAAGAAAAAAGTAGTTGGGCACCTGTAGTCCCACTTACTTGGGAGGCTGAGATAAGAGGATCACTTGAGCATAAGAGTTTGAGGTTGGTCTAAGCTATGATGCCAGGGCACTCTACTATGGGCCACAAAGTGAGACTCTGTCTCCAAAAAAAAAAAAAATAGACAACTGGGATTTATTTAAACTAAAAAGCTTTGCACAGCCAAAGAAATAATCAAAAGAATAGACAACTTATAGAATGAGAGAAAATATTCATGAACGTTGTGTCCAACAAAGACTAATATCCAGAATCTATGAGGAATTCAACTCAGTAAGAAAAAACAACCCCATTAAAAAGTGGGGAAACAGGCTTGGTGCCTATAGCTCCAACAGCTAGGGTGCTGGCCACATATACTGGGGCTGGCGGGTTCGAACCTGGCCCAGGCCTGCCAACAACAATGACAACAACAACAAAAAATAGCTGGGTGTTGTGGCAGGTGCCTGTAGTCCCAGCTACTTAGGAGGCTAAGGTAAGAGAATCACTTAAGCCCAAGAGTTTCAGGTTACTGTGAGCTGTGACACTATGGCAGTCTAACCAGGGCAATAGAATGAGACTCTGTCTCAAAACAAAAACAAAAACAAAAACTGGCAGTGCCTGTGGCTCAAATGAGTAGGGCACTGGCCCCATATATGGGAGATGGTTCAAACCTAGCCGCGGCCAAAAACTGAAAAAAAAACCACAGTTTTTCTAAACAAAGTAAAATATACATATATGTATATATACACACACACATATACAAATGGCCAACAAACATATAAAAAAATGCTCAAACATCACTAATAATCAGAGAAATGAAAATTAAAACCACAGTGTGATACTGTCTTACTCCAATTAGAATGGCCATTATTAAAAAGTCAAAATCAATAGATATTTGGTGCAGATGTGTTGAAAAGAGAACACGTACA
This sequence comes from Galagoides demidoff, assembly GCA_963574575.1. NCBI lineage: Eukaryota > Metazoa > Chordata > Mammalia > Primates > Galagidae > Galagoides > Galagoides demidoff. The sequence goes on along the minus strand of CAUYQV010154081.1, from coordinate 11,660 downwards.
CTGTTGGTGAGAATGTAAATTAGTAAAAGCTCTGTGGATATCAGTATGAAGATTTCTCAAAGAATTAAAAGTAGATCTACCCTACCATTTATTCCTGCAATCCCACTACTGGGTATCTAACCCAAAGGAAAAGAAATCATTTTATCAAAAAGATACCTGCACTTTTGTGTTTATCACAGCACAATTCACAATTGCAAAGATATGGAATCAACCTAAGTATCCCTCAACTGATGAACAGATAAAGAAAATACACACACACACATATACACACCCTAGAGTAACATTCAGCAATAAGAAAGAATGAAATAATGTTTTTTGCAGCCACTTGGTTGGAACTGGAGGTCATTATACTAAATGAAGCAATGTAGTAACAGAAAAATAAACACATCACGTTGTTCTCATCTATAAGTGGGACCTAAACTATGGCTACACAGGATACGCAAAATAGTATAATGGGCACTGGAGACTTAAAAGGGGTGAGAAAGGGTGAGGGATGAAAGAAAAGCCCATGCTTTTATCTACCAATCTATGCTCTTACCTACCACCCTGTGCTGTTTCATCAAGGCAACAACAGAACATGTTTCTCTTTAGATAATCTCTGGTCCTGGACTAAACTGTTTGTGTTCATCTTAACCAATGCATTTGTATTTTATTAATAAGCAGAAGTTGATTAATAATTACCTCAGTTTATCGATATACCCTAAATCAAAGCATCTAATGCAACTAAACAGTTTTTTAAAGGAAAACTGTCAGAATTAATATATAAATTTAATAAATTATGGGTTCCCCCCACAACTGATTTCTGGTTTGAACTGGGAAGAATTTATCTTGACTTTGTCATACCTTTATAGGTCCTGATTTCAGCACCTACAAATAGTTTTCAATGTAAGGGTAATACAAAGTTTCCTGGGAGGTAGTGAGAATTAATCAGTTAAAATGTAAGATGGACTTCCAACAATTTGGTCCATTCAGTAGACAGTCAGTGAACCATTCTGATGTGTTGGGAGTGGGGAGGAAAAAGAACAGGGGCATCAACTGTGAACTGTTCAAGGTGGGCCAGTCAGACCTGCAATTAGAAAAGCCGCAGGATATACATGAGACTGTTTGAAATCCCTGTTCTACAGTTCTGACCTCTCCCCAGATATGCCACACAGTTTATTCAAGCTCCTGCTAAATATTTCCTCTCTGATGTCTCTGAGACAATTCAAATTCTATGTACTGCATGTTGAACTTTTTGTGTCCCTCCCTCACTGCCCACATGACCGACATCTTCTCTCCCAATATTCTCTAGTTAGTAAATGGAACCAAATTTACCCATTTCCACAAGCCAAAAACCCCACCCTCCACTTCACACACAACCTGGGTGATCTTTCTAAAACACAAACCTGTTTATATTACCACTGCTATAGTCCCCCTGTTTGGAACACAACAGGTGCTTAATGAGTAATGAGTATTTGTTGGATGAACGATCGGAGCAGGAGCAGTTAAAATCGAGTTACTTTTCATAACTCTCCAACCACTGGCCATACCATCCTAAGGGCAGTTTAGTCTTTGTCGATCTGCTTCAGTAAAAAAATACATAACTGAAAATGGTGGCTTGGCGCCTGTGGCTCAAGTGGCTAAGGCGCCAGCTATATACACCTAAGGTGGCAGGTTCAAATCCAGCCCAGGCCTGCCAAAACAACAATGATGGCTGCAACCAAAAAATAGCCGGGCATTGTGGCGGGCACCTGTGGTCCCAGCTACTTGGGAGGCTGAGGCAGGAGACTCGCTTGAGCCCAGGAGTTGGAGGTTGCTGTGAGCTGTGATGCCATGGCACTCTACCAGGGGGACAGCTTGAGGCTCTGTCTCAAAAAGAAAGAAAGAAAGAAAATGGTGTAAAAATGGCTAACTAGGTAATGTCAGTATCACTAAATGAAAAGTTTCAAAGCTATATTATTTCTCATAAATGTAACATTACAAAACATGCATCAATTTACCTTCTCTGGGGATACCAACAGGCAGTTAGACAGTAGTAACCTCGTGCCTAAAGCAGTACTGTTTAGGAAAAGTAAAACTGGCAACAAAAAAATTTCAAACTCCAGCATTTGGAATCAGAGCACCCCTGTAACTAAATCTAGAGGAGTCTGAGAGAAAAGGAGAGGAGAAAAGGAGACGCAGGGTGTGTGTGAAAGAGAGGTAGACAGCGGTGATGTAAGTAAATCTAAGTAGAAGGAAGTCTGGCAACTGGGAGAGAAAGGAAGAAGTAGTTTGATGTTGGAAAGTGCCTGGCATATAAGATGAGACTCTGGCAAGGGAAAGACAGTTGACTAATCATTACAACAGATTCTGCCTGCTATTGTCTGGGCTTTGGAAATAAGTTGATGGGGCTTGAATTTAATAAACATTAACATTCCAAGAACACTTAAGAACTGCCAAGGGAGGCTGTAGAGCAATCTTCATATGAGTAGATTTCTAAAGCTAGACTAAATATCCATCTATTATAGATGGTTTGAGCAGGAAAACCATCCTGCTATCACTGAGAAAACTTAATAACCCTGCAGGTCTTTATTCCAAACTTCCAAAAGGCAGAAAGGGGTTAAATAATTTTCATTCTGCTATCTCATCAGATTCCCTGTTGTTGATCCATGTACAACTGATAAGCATTTTCTCTAAAGAAAAGAAAAAATTAAATCATTCACCTCTTCATTAACAAATTGCTGTCTAATTTTTAAAATTTATTTTTCACATGAGAGGGATAATGAATTTCAGTTTATGCACAGTTATCATCCAACATTTATAGAACTCCTATACACATTGACAGTAAAATTCCACATGGTAAGTTTATTTGGGATTTGCAATAATTTGAATGGAGTTAAGTTAAATTTTGCTTGGTAAACCCCTATCAGATTCAAATTCATATTTCAAACAAAAATTGGGAGTATGTTGGATGACAAGTTTCTTTGAAGACTTTGAAAAATTTTCTTGTGGTAGGAAACTACTTATTTTTATTTTTTTGTTTTTTGAGACAGAGTCTCACTCTATTGCCCTGGGTAGGGTGCCCTGGCATCACAGCTCACAGCAATCTCAAACTCTTGGGCTCCAGAGATGTTCTTGCCTCAACCTCCTGAGGAACTGGGACTACAGGCACCTGCCACAACACTGGGCTAGGTTGTTTTTTGTTTTTCTTTTTTTAGTACAGACGAGTTCTCACTCTTGCTCAGGCTAGACTTAAACTCATGAGCTCAAGCAATCCACCTGCCTCAGCCTCCCAGAGTGCTGGGATTACAGGAGTGAGCCACCACACCCAGCCTGTGGTAGAAAACTAAAGTGATGGCTACCTTCTGCAAGGTATGTTTATCTCCCCACTAGATCGTAAACTTCAGAGCTCTTGACTTGTTTCCCGGGTATTCCCACCATTCAGCCAGGGACCTGGCACATAAAAGGTACCCCGTGAGTTTCCTGATAAAATTAATCAGTGGAAACCTGCTGGGATTTGGGAGCCCTGTCTTAGGACATAATAAGAACTACTTTATACTAGGGGAAGTTTTACTTAGGTTTATACCCAGTTATGCAAATTGTTGAGCAATGTATTGTCTAGGACAAGTCACTCGACCTCTTAAGAGCAGTGCTTTTTAACTTTTTTTATCACATGGCACAGTTGAACCTATAGTTAAACTTTTACAGCACACTTAAATTATGTTGAAAAAAAGAGTAAAAAAATGAAAAGGAATACCTTCACTGTGCTTTGCACTTCTTTCAGAAGTAATTTAATTTCCTCTTGGGGGTAGGACACAATTACAATTACAAGAGGAACTTTACCTAACAAAGGCAATCAGTGTAACCTCAATGAATCCTAAACAATAAAATAAAATAAATAGTTCACAAAAAAAATTAATTAATGATCTTTAAAAATTTTCGCAGTACACCTAGGATCCACTCATTGGTGTGCTGCACACCGGTTGAAAATCACTGCCTTATAGGCTCAGTTTTCTCAGTTTTCATTTGTAAAGTGAAGCTAGCAGTCATGTACTGTATAGAGTTATTGTGAGGATTCAGTGAGATACTGTACTTTCTAACCAGATCCCAAGTCTTACTATGAGACAGAATTCTCAACCTCAGTACCACTCACATTTTTAGCTGGGTAATCCTTTGTTGTCAGAACTGTCCTGTGCCTTGTTTTTGTTGAACAGCATCTCTGGCCTCTACTCACTAGATGCCAGTAGCTACTTCTAACTCAGGACAGCCCAAAATGTCACCAGATATTGCCAAATGTCCCCAGAATGTGAAATTGACCCCAGTTGAGAACCACAGCCATCAAGTTATGATAATAACTGTGTAATTTGTGCAAGGAATAACAGAGGAGAGAATAAAAACAGACCCTGCATATACATACGGTATGTGATATATGATAGAGGTGGAATTACATATTAGTGAAGAAGTGATAGGCTCTTTACTAAATGGTGCTGGAGCAATTGATTGAGAAAAAATATAGTCTTATCTCACATCATTCACAAAAGCATTCAGAAGGCAATATGGGAGAATATCTTCATTGTTTGAGAAGGATTTCCTAAACAGGACATAAGAAGCACAAAATATGAAGGAAAAGGTTTATACATTTAGATTAAAAATTACACAAATCAATGGAATCATATAAAAAGTGAAAAGCTAAATGGCAAATTAGAAGAAATGATTTGTGACCAAAATATTCAACCAAAAATATGTATTAAGAGTATAATGAAGAATCAATTAACACCTAAATACCAACTTCATTGGTTTCCTAGACCTGTTGTAACAAATTACCACAAATTGGGTGGCTTAAAACAACAAAAATTTATTCTGCCATAGTTCAGGAAGCCAGAGGTCCAAAATCAAGATGTCAGCAAAGCTAGTTTCTTCTGGAAGCTCCACAGGAGAATTGTTCTGTGCTTTTCTTTCAGCTTCTGGTGGTTGCCGCCAATCTTTGGTGTTGGTTGGCTTGTAGCTCCATCTCTCCAGTCTCTGCCTCTGTCTTCACATGGCCTTCTTCCTTAAGTATCTGTCTATGTCTTCAGATGGGCTTCTTAGAAGGACACTATCATGTCCTGATCTCATATAACCTCAACTTAACTTGATTCCATCTACAAAGACCCTATTTCCAAATAAGGTCACATTCTGAGGTCCCTGTGGACATAGATTTTTGAGAGACACTATTCAACCCTGTAGAATTTGCCTTTGGCCCCCCAAATTCACATATGTCTCACGTGCAAAATACATTTATCCCATCCCAACATCTCCCAAAATCTTAATTTATTCCAGTGTCAACTCTAAATCCTAAATCTCATTAAGTATCAACTCAAGGCAAGGCATGGTGGTTCAACTCCTGTAATCCTAGCACTTTGGGAAGCCAAGACAGATTGCTTGAAGTCAGAAGTTTGAGACCAGCCCAGGTAACATAATGAGACCCTGTCACTCCAAAAAACTGAGAAATTAGCCAGACGTGGTGGTATGTGCCTGTTATTCCAGCTACTAGGGAGACTCAGGGAGGAGGATCTTTTTTTTTTTTTTTGAGATAGTCTCCAGCTGTCACCCTGGGTAGAGTACTGTGGCATCACAGCTCACAGCAACCTACAACTCCTGGGTTTAGGCGATTGATTCTCTTGCCTCAGCCTCCCAAGTAGCTGGGACTACAGGCATCCACCCCAATGCCCAGCTATTTTTTTTTTTTTGGTTGTAGTTCTCATTGTTGTTTGGCAGGCCTAGGCTGGATTTGAACCCGCCACCTCAGGTGTATGTGGCTCCCTCACCACTGAGCTATAGGTGCCCAGCCAGGAGAATCTCTTGATTCCAAGAGGTTGAGGTTACAGTGAGTTATGATCACACCACTGTACTTCAACCTAGATAACAGAATGAGACGGTCTCTAAATGTACATTTCTAAATATACATTTTTAAAGTCCCAGATCTCGTAATCAAAATAATCTAAATCAGATCTAGATTAAACTGTGTGTATGTTGTGTTTCATCCCAGAGCAAAATGCATCTCCATTTGTGGACCTGTGAAACTAGAAAACAAGTTGCCTGTTTCTAATACAATAGTTGGGGAGACAACCATAAGATGCTCAGATTCTACGAGTTTTTGTCTGTTTGTTTGTTTGTTTTTTTAGAGACAGAGTCTCGCTTTGTTGCCCTCAGTAGAATGCCGTGGCATCCAAGCTCACAGCAACCTCCAACTCCTGGGCTTAGGTGATTCTCTTGCCTCAGTCTCCCAAGGGAGGCTGGGACTACAAGCGCCCACCACAATACCCTGCTACTTTTTTGTTATAATTTGGCCGGGGCCGGGTTCCAACCCACCACCCTTGGTATATGGGGCCGGTGCCCTACCCACTGAGCCACAGCCCATGTTAGGTGTTTTCTAAAGCTCAGAAAGGTCATTCCTAACAAAGAATAGACATGCCACAAAATGTTTCAACTGAGAAGAAACTATTTCTCTCTGGAATTCTGAGAAATAAGTCGACTTTAAGAGTTCAGTGACCTTGTATCAGGTCTTCTAGCTCTTAGCCTTTGGGACACAGCTTTTCTCCTCAACTGTAATTCAGATTGATGTCTATACAGTCACACATCCTCACGTTGGTTTGAGAACCAAAGGCCAAAAAGAACCACTACAGGCAGAAGAATACGTCCACTTAGCGTGAGTGTCTTCCACCATCTCCCCTCTCAGCCGGGATTCCTCAAGCTGTCCCTGGTCCTGCACGTGAGACAGAGACTTCGGAAGCAGTTATTACAAAAGTTCTTTAAAAGCGTTCTTTCCTCTTTCCTTCCCTCCCTCATCTTGTTCTCCCCTCCCCATCCTCCTTCCTTCCATTTTCTCTCTCTCTCTCTTTCTCTCTCCCTCCCTCTCTCTCACGCTCTCTGGCTTTTTCCTGCAGTAAAGAAAAGGTGAAAGAAGCTACTTTGACCTCATATAAACATTAGTGTTAGCCCAGCTCCGTGGACCTCATATAAACATTAGTGTTAGCCCAGCTCCGTGGACCAGACCCAGGCTCTGTGGGTGGGACTCCGCCCTGAGAACATTCCCCAGCCTCTGTCTTTGCCCATGAAGACGTCAACACAGACTCATCTCTTTTTCAGTTACCCACTCCTGTTATTTGGCAGCCCTTCATCTTCTCCACGGAAGATGCACCAGTGCACCAGTACCTGAACTTTTCAGTCCATGACTCATTTCCGCACAGCAAATGGCCCCCCTAAACCAGAGGGCAGCGAGGGTCTCATGCGGGCAGCACTGTCACGCTGGATTCGCCTGAAGTTTTCTCACTTTGAACACAGCCACAATCAGATGGGCCTCTTGTCAAGAGTTTCCATTAATGCACCGCAAATTAATTGCGAAGTTTTAAAACCTGGCACAGATTTCTTCACATTTTTTAAATTAAATTACCAGCAAATCCCTCCTTCGCCATTACCTGTCATTCACTGTCTTTGTGAAAATAATTGGCTTTATAAATAATTCAGGTCTGTCTATTATTTTCATTAAGTTAATGCAAGATCTCTGCAAAGTCTATTTGTATTATTTATTTGAAAAAACCCTGAAATGATTGCTTAGATAAGGCATACGAGGAAGGAAAACGTCCTCACTGAATTAATTTAAAGATTCATAACTAAAAGACATGATGAAAGGTATTTCCTGCTTGATTATTTTTGTTTTCATCCTGCTTCCTTCTCAATAATAAGAAAATATTTGAATCTGCTTTTTCTTTACACCGTCTAAAGGTTTTCCCCTTTTTCATTTCCTTTTTTCCTTCCCTTCTTCCCTTTTATTAACTCTTAACCATAATACATGATCACACTCTAGTTTAATAAGCGTGGATTTAATTTGACCTTTATAATTCCTTACTTCTACCTGAAGTCATACTCATATGCCAAAATTGACACAAAAAGTATCTTTCACTAACTTCTGATCTGCTAAAGCCCTTTCCAAAAGGATGATAAAATGTGTGTATAGCCTTAATTATTTTTAAATCACGTTGTGCTTAGAAAGATATATACTAGTTTTCTATGGCTGCCAGAACAGATTACCTCAGACTTACCGAGTTCAGCCACAGAAATGTACCCTCTTAAATTACCTGCAGGCGAGAAGCCTGATAGGGTCTCGTTGTTCCTGTCAGTCGGGTTCTCCAGAGAAGCAGTGAGATTAACCAGCACTGCAGCCTGCGGTCGGTACATCCCTGCTCCTTCAGGAGCCCTAGGGAAGCCTCTGTTTCTTTGCCTTTTCCAGCTTCCGAAGGCCACCTGTGTTGTTTGGCTTGTGGTCTTTCTTCCCATCTTCAAAGCCAGCAAAGTTGGGTTGGGTCCTTCTCACAGCCCCTCCCTCTGACCTACTGGTCTACCTCCTTCATCTACTACCAAATGGGTGAGCTTAGTCAGATAATTTCTCTGAGTATTAGTTCCTCATTTGCAAAATGAATTTAATAATTTAAAGATTGAAGTATTTTTGAGGACAGGAAGTGATGGTGGATCCTTGTACAGAGCAAGCCGAGAGTAGCCATTAACATTCTCAAGTTATTATAATACGCCATTTTCTTAGATCTTTACCTTTTTTCTAGGACATAGATTAACCAAATGATGACATTCGTTTATTAGTTGATTATCAGATTATTACATGTGAAAAACAGGGGGAAGGAGGTACTAAAAAGAAATAGAAACTTCCATATGGGAATGAAAAGTGACGTCAGTAAGATTGGGGGTTCCGTGGAGGGAGTGAAGCTGAAAGTAAGTGGCCCCTAGGATGGATGGCTTCCAGGAATATAAGCAGAAAAAACAAATGCTTCTTCTTATTGGCCTGTTTAATAAAGCTTAACACTTCTGGATTCACCTGGTACCTTCTCAATTTAAGAATTCACTTACTTTTGTGTAAGGGATCTGCTAAGGCTACTTACCAATACAACTCTCTCTGCACAAGCAGGTCTAGGACAAAACACACGCTCCTCCTGACAGCCACATTGCGGTAATTTGCATGTCACAAGAGGGCAGGGGCCGGGCATGCCTTGTTCAGTACAACTTCCCTGACACCTTGCCCAGGTGTCCACCACAGAGTACATGATAAATATTCATTGGATAAAATGAAAGGAAGTAGCCATGGAACCTGGGGATTTTTCTGGGTTTGCCTGAACTGACTGTCTGAGAAGTCAGCTGGTATCTCTCAGCTGTACAGTTTGTTTACCTCTCAAATAATGAAAACTTTATTATCATTAACAACTATGTGCAGACACGACAGGAGTTGTACTTATGCTCTCCAATTAAATATCCTACCCGTCACGTGGGAGGTGTTTCTTTCCACAACGAGAACTAGGACACTGTGGGTCAGAGACTTTGGTGTAGCCAATGTCAGCCACCTTTATAATGGCATAACTGAAACTCAGCCTCGGCTTTCTTGGTTCAAGAGATCATGCTGTTTGACTCACCTCCCATGACATGATCTTTTTTGAATACTTATATAGTATGTCATGGCTACAAATACAAAGCTAAAAATGTAAGAATAGCCTATACTCTCAAAAATATAGGTATAATATGATGTTGTAACAGCTATATCAGCAGGACAAACAGGGCACAGAGATGACAGTGGTTAATTGGCAACTGAGGAATTAGGGAAATTACTCTCTAAATTTCTACATGAACCGGTCCCTTTTCCAGCACTGTTCCTTTTGCTGTTGCTAACCCAGCCTTGGGGGTGGTGTAAACATCAGTCGTACCAGTTATTCCCTGACATTCAAGACAGATCCCGTTTAACCTGGATGATCTGATTCCTGCTCCATCTTCCCAAAGAGTCATAACTCCCATATAATTATGATTTAATCTGTTGAGTATGTACCAGACATACTGCCATGCATTTGGCCGAGATGATCCCATTTGTTCACGGCAGACACTAGAAAAGTTAGTAAATTTTTCATGGTTACAGATTTGGCATTGAATACAACTAATATTTAAATCCAGACAGTTTTCTAGATTATCACACCTGTTATGGCACAAATTATCACATTTTTATAATATTGCTGGTTTAACTACCTTTCTGTTCTAGCATAAAGGACGAAAGTGATGAGGGTGAGAATCTAGCTTGTTTTGATCACCAATGAATCTCTTAAACTTGTGGTTATAGATAATCTGGGCTTTGAAGAATTAGGTAGAATTTGACATAGAAAGAGATTTTGGCATCCGTGTGGTGGATTGACTGGTTTCAGGGTGACCAGCAGTAAGGAAACCAATAGAATGACAATCACCCAAGCACTGTAGCCATGAGCTGAGGTGGGGTCAGCAGACAGGTCTGTAGACAGCCAGACAGGGAGTAGTTTATACTGCAAGCACTCAACTCTGCAGTTGTAATTGCCAGCTCAGCCACAGGCAGTTCACAAACAAGCGGGCATGGTTGTGTTCCAACCAAACTTTATTAAGTAGACCAGTTGGCCTATCACTCAAGGCCGGTATTTGCTGACCCAGAAATAAAATACCAGGAGTACAACTGGGAGTGTCCACGTCCCACGTGGTAGTGGGAGTTGGTGAGAACAAGAGAGATGTTTCAAGTGAAAACCTGACAAGACTGTCGACTGACTGACTATAAAGCCTGAGGAAAGAAAAGAGCTGAAGGTCATCTCGACTTCCTGTAATCATGAAACCAAAACATCCCGGAAGCTAAACTCGCTTACAGGTGAGTTCAAAATGCCAAGAAGTAAGTTTCATGTGGAAAACCACCTTAGAAAAAACATCTAAGGCCCAGAATAACAGTGAATAGAGCGACTCAGCAGGAGACCTCCTGGACATACTCACAAGTCCATCAGGGCTGCTCTATTGCCCATCCAATCCTTACAGTTGGCTACTTAATTCTGCAGTGTTTTCTTTTATTCATAATTTCCCTCCCAAGGAGGGAAACACACTGAACTCCTTGAACAATACTCCATACAGTCTAGCTCACAATTCAGTTCACTAGGAAAACTCCCAAGGAGCTGGCCTCTAAAGTCTTTTAGGGACCCCGTACTTAGAGAAAATTCCCTTTGAATTTTTGACTAACTTACAAAAGAAGTAAGAATGTCATTTCCACAGATGAGATCTGATTCCCAATTTGCGTCTTCTGTGTGATGGAGGCAAACGGTCAATCAATGTATCGAAAAGGCCACTAGAAAGGGACATTCCTACTGCGTCCAAAGGTGTCATTAGCAAGAACACGAGGAGTGGGCCTGGGGACACTCACCTCTTTTCACGTGATAGTTACACCCTTTCCCTGACATAAAGTTCTTCTAGAAATTTTCCTGCCACCAAGTCTCTCTTAACAATAAGAATTTTGGCACCAGGCAGAGAGACTTGAAGGGTAATCATCACGGGCAGCGCTTCATGAGCTATTTTCAAACTGATAGCTTGTGTCAATAGCCAGGTCTCAGAGAAAACACACTTTTCTCTCAAATTTTTTAAAAAGGCCTGGAGGGAAGCCAGCCACTCGAGGAGCAGGATCAAGCAGCTTTTTTCTTGCACGACGTGATGGTGGCTTCTAAGCACAAGGACACAGGCTTCTTTAAGAGAAAGGGGGGGGGGCGGAGCCAAGATGGCGGACTGCAGCCAGCTTTTTGCAGAGGCTCCCGTCCAGAAGGAGGCTGAAAGGACAGAAGTTTAGCTAATTAGCTGATGGTTTGGAGCAGAGCCAAGAGAGAAGATTGAGGAGCACA
>CAUYQV010154080.1:0-33069 GCA_963574575.1 Galagoides demidoff | reverse complement strand
CTTGTTTGCATGGAGTAAACTGCGAGCCCTTGTTGTGGGGGAGGGGACTCCCGTCCGCTTGATGGTGGATTCTGTACCTTTTGGTTGTATTTTTGGGGTCGCAGCTCGCCTCAGGAAGGTTGAAGTGTGCTCCTCAATCTTTTTTCTTGGCTCTGCTCCAAACCATCAGCTAATTAGCTAAACTTCTGTCCTTTCAGCCTCCTTCTGGACGGGAGCTTCTGTAAAAAGCTAGCTACAGTCTGCCATCTTGGCTCTGCCCTCTGGGAAAAGATATTTGTATGTTATGAGTGTGACAAAGGTTTGATAACTAGGATCTATAGAGAACTCAAGTTAATCAACAAAAAAAGAACAATCCCATCTATCACTTGGCAAGAGACATGAACAGAACTATCTCTGAAGAAGACAGAACATCTAACAAACATATGAAAAAATGTCCCTAATCATCAGAAAAATACAAATTATAACCACCCTGAGATATCACCTAACTCCAGTAAGATTAGACCACATTACAAAGTCCCAAAGTTGCAGATGCTGGCACGGATATGGAGAGAAGGGAACACATTTAGACTGTTGGTGGGACTGCAAACCAATACAGCCTCTTTGGAAAGAAGTGTGGAGAATCCTCAAATAACTCAAATTAGACTTCCCATTTGATCCTATAATCCAGTTACTAGGCATCTACCCAGAAGAAAAAAAATCATTTTATCACAAGGACACTGGAACTAGATTATTTATTGCACAGCCATTAAAAAAGATGGTGACACTATATCTTTTGTATTAACCTGGATGGAGCTGGCACACATTCTTCTTAGAAAAGTATCACAAGAATGGAAAAGCACAATGTACTCAATACTAATATGAAGCCAGTAGACAATATAGACCATACCCACAGAGAAGAAAAGATCAATTCAATTCAAGTAGGGAGGAGAGGGAAAAAGGGAGGAGGAGAGGAGCTGGGGACTGGTGTACTTCCACTTAATGGGCACAATGGAGGGGTGTATAGCACACCTTTGGGGTATAGAAGTACTCCACCTAACAAACTCAAATATTGTGACCTGGTTGTCTGTATCTTCACATTAACATGAAAAAAAGAAAAAGAAAAGAAATAAGGAAAAAGGATATTACAAGGTATAAAGTTCATTAATAGGGACATTTGAATATATTAGACTACATTTCAATGTTAAATTTCTTTGGTATTATGGTTTCATATTGATCTTAGGAGATGTAAGGCTACATGTCAAGAAGTAATATGAGGCCTGCAATTGAAATGCAAATGATTTTTGAACTATAAATGAGAAAAAGAAAGCCAATGAACAATTATGACAAAATGTGAATAACTGAATTCTCATGGATAGTATATGAGTATCTATTGCTCTCTTCTCTCAACTTTTCTTAAGTTTTAGTATTTTCAAATAGAAAATTAGAGGGAAAATAATTGAAATAGGCTGTAAGAAAATAATCAAGGATAATTAGCATTTTTTATGTTCACTATGTGCCAGACCTTATTCTGATGGATTTGCAATATTATGTCATTTAAGTCTTGTGATACTTTTATGTGATTTATGCCAACAATCTGTCCATTTTACAGATGAGGAAGCTGAAACTTGTAGGGGCAAAATAACTTGCTCAAACTAGTAAGTGGAGTATGAGATTTGAACCTAAGAAATTTAGAGTCAGAATTCATTATCCTGGCCAGGACACTATTCTGCCCTTCAAATAATCAATTAAAAAAAGTAAACATTAATCACATAAGCCTAATGATTATATGTATTTGCTATCTCCTACATGCTCAATGCAAAATTCTGGAGAGTTCATTGGGTTCTGGTCAGTTTTCTTTCCTATGCTATAAAATAAGATCAGCAATAACCGGAGAGCAATGAAAAGCTGGGGCTGGAGGGAAGTGGGTGGGGGGTGACTTTTACAAACATAGCACCTAAAAATAGTGTGTTTAGTTATGGGTATTATTTTTAAAATAGAGAATATTAGGAAAGTCTAAAGATCAATATTTAAATCAAAAGAAAAAGGAACAAAAGTGCGGGAGCTTTGAGGTTTAGACTGTGTTGAAATGCCATTAGAAAGCGGTCCATTTCCTCAGTAGGTAGCCCCAAAAGACCCCTGACACAGTAGAAATTATATCATTAGTCAATTAATCAGTTTCCTTCACAATGGCACAATAGGGTGCCCTCTTTAACTCAATAGAGTAACCAGCTCACCAGCAGTAGCTAAAAAAGAGCAAAGTCACAGAATGGAAAAATAGCCACAAAAATCTGTGGAGAAGCGAGACTGAAACAGACAAAGGCAGTTGTACTATAAAAGCCTGTGAGAAATGGAAAGGGAAATGTCAGGAATCAAAGGTTAAAAAGAGAAAAGATCAGGATCCAAAAAAAAAAAAAGATATAGAAGTTTCTTATGGGGAAAAAAAAAAAAAAAAAGGACCAGTGAGGAGATAGAAATCATGAAATCATGACCTGAGTGGAAGCTTGAAAACGCAGAGCAACAAAGAGGCACGTGATAGCGGGGCCGTTCACTTGATCATTCATTTCCCTCGTTCATTTAACGCCTAAAAGGCAGAAGGCCTTTTTGGAGCTCTGAGGGAAAGACAGAAGTCTGCCCTCACAGAGCCCGGCTGTTCAAGATATTCTCATTTTTGCACATTCCTGTTTTAAGGTAACTTTAATTACAGTTGCCACGCCTTAGCTAATATTCTCACGCTCAACTCGTACTTTTGAAAATTACAGCAGCTACATCATCTCTAACAAATGGCAGCTGCCATACAGAATGAGTACATTCATTACAGAATGGAAACGTGATAGCATAAAAGGCAGCATTGTGGAGTTTTGCTCTGCTTGAGTAGATGGTTTCTGTACATTTTTTTGGAATATGTCACTTCACATCACCCCATTTTCTTTTTATCATCCCATACCAGAGAGAAGGTAGAGGACAAGATCTAAAGGATGTGGAAAGATAAATAAGGAGTTTACAAACCAGATTTTCATTTCCTTTGCAATTTCCCACAGGGCCTCTATGACAAAAAGCAGTACTGACCAATAAAGTGAGTGTTTGTTATAGGGTATCTGCAAGTAAATTCTGGTGAGAGTCCCAAACAGATATCATTGCTAGTACCTTTCATTTAAAAGCTACCCAGTGATATCTTATGGATGAAAAAAAATCGACCATCCAGCATGCTGCTGTGTATGGTCTCTGCTCTTCCTAAGATTGGCTTGCTCCCTGAAAAGAGCTGAAAATTCAAGTTCAAATAAGTGTTTCTTGCACCCAATTTAGAACATGCATCCCTCCTAGATCTTCAGGATGGGTGAAGACCACGGATGTGAAAACCCAGTATTTGGAAGGTGTGATTTCTGATTCCTTTAGGGCACTCCTCTTCCCCAGCTCCTTGCGGTTCTCTTGGATTCTCAATCAAGGGGTCTCATCTCCCTCACCAGAGATAGAAATGTGACTCGAGCCAACTAATTGAAGTCTTTCTGAGATTGTGTATGAATCATCTGGAAGACAGAGGGCACTCTGAGATTTTAAGCACTAAATTCACACAGTCTGAAGCTGTTGAAGGACCATTTTTTTCTACCACAAGGACTAAGACTGAAGGAAAAATGAAGACCACATGGCAAAGAAAAGGTCTGTGAGATTCAGAGCGAGCAGAGGTGAATTTCCCTGAAGCTATTTCAATTTAAGCTTACAAGTCCTTTACTAGTAATGTGTTCATGTGGTCATCTGTAATCTTTTTATAAAGAAAATTCTCCAAAAAATATAAGCTGCAGGCCACACAAAACCTAGATCGACCCTTGTGAGGGAGAGTTTTTGAAGATGCAATAAAGTACCCATAGTTATCCATGACAAAAGCCAGTTTCATTTCATTGGACCTGCAATTACATGAGCCAACATTCACCCTTTTCTTTTCTCTTGGGTTAATCTGAATTCAATTTTACCCACTTAAAACCAATAAAAACCAGGGAGTTTTAGGACAGAAATAAAATCATGGCTTTTAACTTCCTGGCAGGAAACAATGTGAACAAATCCTATTTTTGATTTTCAGAATATCTGTTGTAAAATATCATAATTTTGTTTTTCTCTACAATTAGGGCATGTCTTAAAAGTAAGTTTCCACTATCAGATTTGTAACTACTTGTAAAGAAACAACCTGTGGGCCAATCTGTACACATTGTTCAAAGATATTGTTTTTCTTTATTTGGCTATAAAGGACAATAAGGATTAAGTTGACACTATAAAAAGTCTCATGTAATGATACCCTTTGGTATGTTATCTATTTACCAAATGTGTGCTTTCGTTTCTCCATTCCATTGAGTGCTTACTCTCTACTGGGGGGGTTATTTAAATTTTTACATACACACGCCTCCACCATCATCATCCTCGTGTGATTTTAAGAATAGTCCTTTCCACAGAAAAGGGAATTGAGAGCTAAGTACAGCGTCCTGTGCAGAGGTCCATGTGTCTTCCTTTAAACCCAGGTTGCTCATGGGGCAGTTCCCCGCAGGACTCTGGCTTTAGCCTCACAGAGCATTGCCATTTCCAGCACTGTCGGTTTCTTTCACCTTCAAGAGAGCACAGAAGAGCCATTCAAAGCTGACAAGTGAAGAGACGTCCTGGCAGTCTAATTTCAAACTAGGTCTCATATCAGAGTCTTTTTTATGGTTTTTAAAAGAAGAATTTTATGCTGCTCTGATGAAAAATGCCAACGGTAGTAGCTTCTGTCTGACAAATACCATAGAGAATGAAACAGTAAGTCTGAAGCAAAGGGAGAAGGAAAAAAATTACTTTGTTTCAATAGGAAACAGAAAATAAAAAGCAAGAGACTATTAAAATTTAAGAAAATAATCTATACCTATTCTGGTAAAGACTTTTCTCATGTCAGCACTTTAAATACTGCTTTAAGATGCTGACAATAATTATCTGAATGTTATAAAAAATTAAGTCTCCTGACTAAGGGGATTCAAAGATGTTTCTGCTTCTGCCTGGCACACACTCACATTTCAGGTACCTCTGAACGTTGCAACTGCATTGCATGGAGGGAAAATATTTATACTACTACTACTACTACTACTAGAAGAAGAAAAATAAACTAGTTTTAAAAAAAAAAGAACAGAATGTGAACTGAAAACACCTGATCTGAAGGCCTGAAGCTCACGTGTGCTAGGTTTGTGGTTAGGGACTAGTGAGGGGGGAATGTGGTACCAGCCCAGACTGTGAAATGGGATCATACCTGGAATGGAATCCTTCTTGGTTTACTCATTGGGTGACCAAGGCTAGTAACTGAACCTCCTTAAACTTCAGGTTCCTCATTCATAAAATGATGACAGTCACTCCATGAGGCTAAAGCCAGGAATTAAATGAGGAAATATATATAAATATGAGGGGTAAGAGAATATGCCACCCCAGAATATGCCCCTTTGGTATAGGATTATTTTGAGCTGAAGATCATGAAGACGCAGATGTCAGTAAAGCTCTCCTATTTGCATAAAATCTGGATATAAATTTGCAAAGATGGCCCCTTCATCCAACTGGAAAGATAAAATTTAATCATCAGAGACAACCCTTATCATCCAGGAGAGACACCAGAGAAATCAACATAATCAACTTTACTAACCAGCCCTTATCTTCCATTAATTCCCTCATATATTTACCTTCCCACAATTTGCCACTCAAAATACTTTCCCTTTGTCTTGTTGCTTCTCTAAAAATGAATTGCTTTTTCTTTAAGATCTATGTAAGTCCAGTTCTAATCACCCATTTGAACTGCTCATTGCTGGGTACTCCCATGTGTATACACAATGTACATGTTAATAAACTTCCGTTTTTCTCTCCTGTTAATCTGTTATTTTTCAGTCTAATTTACAGGATCCCAGCTAAAGATTCTAGGAGGACACAGGGGAAAATTTAGCATCAAGGGCTTAGTGCAGCACCTGATTTAGAACAAAGAACTCAGTATGTGGAAGTGGTTGCTATTATTATTGCTGTTATAGCATCCATCTTGGTTAAACAGACAGTATATATGTCTAGGGACATAAAAGCATTACAGGGAAAGTTAGGCTTAAAGAAAATATAACTTGCCTAACCAAATATCTTAGTCAGAACACACATTTGTTTGACTCAATATTGTTGGAACCAAAATATCCACTATACAGATGAGAAGGCCAGTACAGGATTTGGAATCCCCCCCTAAAAGGTATAACCTGCCTGATTTTTAATATACAACTTGTTAATCATGGGATGGATAGTCTTCAGTGCTTTGACTTTTGCTACTCAAAATATGGATCACAGAACAGAACATCAGAATCACCTGCACTTCTTAGAAATGCAGAATCCCAAGGTACTGAATACCAGAATTTTAACAAGATCCTCAGGTGATTTCTATGCATATTAAAGTTTGAAATCCCTGCTATAGACCCAAAAATTCAATGTACAGCTTATCTTATTTTCAGTGTATTTCTGGGATCTTACTACTTAATAAACCACTCCAAAACTTAATGACTTAAAACAACAATCATTTATTTGCCCTACTTCTTCAATTTGGACAGGGCTCAGTGAGGTGGCTCATCTCTGCAGAATATGGTGTTGACTGGTGCAATTCAACTAGGACTGCAAGATCTAAGTTAGCTTCCATTCACTAACATGCCGTGAACTGTCTTAGCTGAGACAGCCAGAAGCTAGCTGGGCCTCCCCCTGTGTCTTTTTTGTCCTCTATGACCTCTTTATAAGTAGCTTCTCTCCTGTAGCATAATTAGATTTGTTTGTGTGATGGCACCAATCAGTAACTGCCAGCCATCTCAAACTGGCAAAGAGTATTTCTGCCATTTTCTATTGACTAAATCAAGTCAAATGCAAAAAAAAAAAAAAAAAATTCTAAGAGAGGCAAAGGGACCTCATTCCTTGATGGCAGGAGAAGCATGCATGGACAGGAGTGGACATACTTTTCAGCAACAGCCTACAGGCCAACTACCATACTATACCTATATGCAAGCCCCTACTGGGAGCACAAGGAATTTTAAGGCATGATATCTCCCCTCAAGGGCTAGATGGATCTTGCAGTCCCAGTTGAATTGCTCCAGGCAACACCATATTGCACAGAGCTGAATTGCCTGCCCTCCTTGGCGCTGTCCAAACTGAAGAACGAGGGCAAATAAATGACCATTGTTTTAAGTCACTAACTTTTGGGGTGGTTTAATTAAGTAGTAAAGATCATAGAAAAATATTACAAATAAGATAAGCTGCATATTAAATTTTGTGGTTTGTAACAAAGTAACAGGGTATCTGTTACTTTCACACCTTCTTTCCTCTTTGTTCTCTTGATTAGTAAAATATTCACTTTATTTCAACTACATATCTCTATGCAAGCCTCCAGTGGGATTCTAAGGAATTTTAAGTCATGATATCTCCCCTTAAGGAGCTTGTTATAATACAATTGGTGAAACAAGGAATACATATATTGAAATTTTAATAACAAAATATGTAAGTAGCAATGTCAGGTAATTATAGAAATGATGTCCAAAGACTTTTAACCATTCATTTAATTAATTGTGTACACAGAACTGCTCTAAGTGTTCAAGGGAGAAAATGGAAGGGGAAGAAGGGATCCATGGAAGGGGAGGGAGATGCAACCTGAGTAAGACTTACATAGGAAGATGAGTAAGATGGATTTCAAAAAAGAAGGCCCATCATTAAAAAATAAAAAGCAACAGATGTTGGTATGAATGCAGAAGAAAGGGAATGGTTATACACTGTTGGTAGGGATGTAAATTAGAACAACCTCTATGGAAAGCAGTATGGCAGTTCCTCAATGAACTAAAAGTAGACCTACCATTTAACCCAGCAACTCCACTACTAGTTATCTACCCAAAGGAAAATAAGTCATTATATCAAAAAGATACTTGTACTTATGTGTTTATTGCAGCACAATTCAAAATTGCAAAGATATGTGGAATCATCCTAAGTGTCTATCAACCAATGAATGGATAAAGAAGATGGGATATGTATACACACACATAAGCGAGTGCCCCATGGAATACTAATCAGCCATAAAGGACAAAATAATGACTTTTGCAGAAACTTGGATTGAACTGAAAGCTCTTATGCTAAGTGAAGTAGCTCAGAAACCAAAAACAAATGCCACATATACTCACTTATAGGTGGGAGCTAAGTGCCAGATATATGTTGTCACACAGAGTAGTAAAAAGGAGTTGAGAAACTCAGAAGGGGGAGCATGGAAGGAAGGTGAGGGATCAAAAACTATTTGTTGGGTAGTTTGTGCACTATTCAGGTGATCAGCCCACTGAAAGTCCCAACTTCACCCCTATACAATTCATCCATGTAACAACCACTTGTACCCTCTAAGCCTATTGAAATTTTTGTAAAAGTAAACAAAAAAACCCACAAAAAAAAAAAAAAACACATAGAAAGACGCTCCAATGAAATATACAGAAAGGATACAATAGAATTAAGGAGCCGAGGGAATGGGGTCGTGGGGACACAAGGCCATGAATTTCTGCGTGTTTACCTGCTTACCGGTGATGATTATAAATTCAACAATCCTGAAAGAATTTCCTGCCTCATAACATCCACCTTTACTTCTCCCTTTAGATATGTTCATGTGCCATTTGTGGAATCCCCATCAGCAATATAACCTTGTATTCATAATGAAGAATTTTTATGAACCTTATAAATTTTACTATACCTGGTGTGTGTGTGTGGGGGGGTACACAAACAAATAGAATTGTAGGCATTGTCAAATGGCAACTTGTAAACTTCACTATTCATTGTATAGAAACTAGCACTTTTGGTATTGTTAAGCAGGAACTTGTAAATTTCATTCTCCCATAGAAAATAAAAATGGAATGAAAGGTGCTGCTTAGAAGAAACGTATAAATTTCAATCTCCACTGCAGGAAAATAAGCTCTGATTACACTACATAGTTCATACACCTCAATGTGCCAAACACTTGTTTTATTACACATTCATGTATAATGAGTCTGTTTTCCAGCAACAGAGGATGAAATTTACAAGTTGTTACTTAACTTTTTCAGGAATATATTTTTCTTTCATCTCTTTTTTTTTCTTCTTCTACCTCTCTCCCCACAAACATAATATGAGCAATGGGGTTTCTGAATAGTACCACACATTAGTTCCTTCCATAACAATGATTAAAACAATTTTAAACATTGTTCTCAAGGCCTTGTGATACCACATATAAAAATAGGAAATGACACAGATTTTAACCATACATTTCAAAATTGCTCTTTACATTGCTGGAGGGAGGAGGGGCTTTTGTAAAAGTTGATAATAAGCATTATTACTAGTTAATGTCTATTTGTTGTTGAAAAGGATTGAGCCTATAATTCCAAAAGCTCCCTGGCATTTTTCTAAGTGTACCCATTAGAAATTCAGAACCAGTGGGTTCGAATGATTTTGCCATTTATTCAAACAATTTTCTAAACAGTTATCCTGGACAGAAGAGATAGGGACATTGGGAGAAAGTATTAGAACTATATTCTGTAGAGCCCTGACAAGAAATAAAGAAAGAGGGGAGTCACCATCTCAATACTAAAAGTGTCAGTGCAGTGATATCCTAATAAAAGGTCTTCTAATAGATGTTATAAAATCCTATACCAAGAAATACTCTCAAAAAAAAGGTCAGCTACAACACAGCCCAGAACGAACCAAGGACATCTTTATATCAGGGGTTAAAAACATAAAAATAGATCACCTCTAAAATTTTCTTCATTTTTAAATTCATAATGTATACATAAATTTAAAAAATTCAAACAATTCCAGAATACAAAGCACACTAAAAAACGTCTTCCCACCCATGCTGTTAATGACCTGTGTGGTCTTCAACGATTGCATATGTAAATGTATTTGTATATTTTTAACTTTAATAACTATAAATCACAGCATATTCTAACCCATTTTCACTTTAATATCATAGAGATGGTTTACATGAGCATAATTTTTTTGTGATAGCTTAATTGTATTACAGAGATTACAAAGTAGATATTCCATCACGTGTTCACCCAATCTCCTATTGCTTAGACTAGTCCTCAAACTATGACCTGCAGGCCACATACAGCCCACCTAGGACATTTATCCGGCCCGCCGAGTGTTTTTGCTGCCACTGCTTGTCCCGCTTAGCAGCCGACTCATCCCGGGGCCCACAGTCCGGCCCTACAACGGTCTGAGGGACAGTGAACTGACCCCCTATTTAAAAAGTTTGAGGCCCCCTGGCTTAGACACTTAAACTGTTCTTAATCTTTTATTTTTAAGCAAAATGCCACAATGAATACTTTTGTATATAGACTTGTGTGTACCTCCATGACTGCAGTTCTAAGATATATTATTAGAAAAGGTACTGCTAAGTCAAAGGGTTTATGTGCATTTTATTTTGATAATTATGGCCAAATAGCTTTCCAGACCAATTCTCACTTCCATTCATGATACTACTGAAGGAATTCCAAAGTAACCAAAAATTCATCATCAATTGTCTGCCAACTGATCCCTTCTCTTCTAAACAGGATGGGGGCATCCATTTTTGCTTATAACCATGGGCAGGTCCCACTGTCTCACCCTGTCCTCACTGTAGTATAATTCTAATTGGTCAGATAGACCTTTAATTTGCAGACCTTCTCAGAGTATAGATTATCTGCATTCTGCGGACATCTGCAGAAAGCCATCAACAAGTGCATATTTCATGGCTGAATATTTTTACATAACATCGGCTGGAACCCATCATTCCAGCATTCTCGCCAAGTGTCACAACCCGCTCTATTATATCAATAAGCAGCTTCAATTAGTCATTTTCTCCCCATGGTGAAGACAGCTATAATAGCATGCAGTGGTCTGATGAAGTTTGTAATATAAAGTGGAGATGAGGGTATTAAAAGGAAGTGAATACAAAATTAAAATAGCATAAAAAATTCTACCTCCTAAATAGTCATTTGAGGAAATGACAACATTTTTAAAACAGTATTAAAGAATGAATACAAAAATGCAATTACTTTTGAAAAAGACAGATAAATAAATTTGCTGTGGGAACACTTCTTACCCCAGATAGATGCCTGGTTTTTATTGACTAATTAGTCATTAAGTATCATCTCAAAAACAAATATAAATGAAAGACTTTTTAGTAAATAGAAAGAAAACTTAAGACTTAATAAAATTATAAAATGAAAATAAATGCCAGCAGAAAACATTAGTTTGAGTGCATTGTACAGACGTAGTTGGCTCTTTCCTCAAAATTTATCCTTGCAATGTTACCACTTTTCACTTCAGGCACTAAGATCACTGGGCTTGAAGCCATGCTCACCTCCCCTGGCAGCCAGAGCCCCTCTGACTGACCTCCTGCCTTTCTACTTGTCCCCTTCAGCTTCTCTATACACAGCAGCTGAAAAGATTTTTAAAAAATATAAATCAGATCTCATGATTTCCTCCTTCCATTCAGGCTTTCAGGGTTTTCCTAATTAAAATCTAAAATCTTGGGCCAGGTGTGGCAACTCACACCTGTGATCCTAAGCACTTTGGGAGGCTAAAGACACCTGAGCTCAGGAGTTCAAAAGCTAGACTCCGTCCTTACTAAAAATAAGAGAACTGGTTAGGCATAGTGGTGGACACCTATAGACCCAGCTACTCGAGAGACTAAGGCAAGAGGATGGCTTGAGCCCAAGAGTTTGAGGCTGCTGTGAGCTATGACACCACGACATTCTACCTAGGGCACAAAGTGAGACTCTGTTTAAAAAAAAAAAAAAGAAAGAAAAAGATTTGGTGAACATATATAAATCAATTTGAGTGAGTGTTAATAGGGTCCAAACTTTACAACCAAAGTAGCATAGAGGATTGTTTAGACTAATACCTACACTCTCATTTTCCATAAAGTACTACATTATAGCCTTCTTGTCAAAAGAAAAAAAAAGTCTGAAATCTTTACCTTGGCCAACCAGATCCTACCTCATCAAGCTGTGCCACCTCTCCAGTGGCATGTCCCTCTGCTCCCTTTTCCTCCCCATTCTGGCCTCCATCAAGCACAGTTCCAAGTCAGATCCTCAGGTCTTGCTGTTGCTTGTAGCAAAAATGAACATAAAATTTATATATGTCCCTTCTTCATTTCATTTAAGTTTTTCTTCAAATGTCACCTTATCAGAAAGGAATTCTTGGACCACCTGATCTAAAAATAAATCAAAACTTTTTATCATGCATGTTGACCCACTCTTATGTGAGGTCTGACAATTACATTTGCCAACTTGTCCTAGAAAAAGTGTTGCACACTGTGGTCACATTCAAGTACTCCCCTTAGGAAGCTATGCACTGACACCACTGCCTAGTGCACCCTTCAAAGTAATTTTGTTTTGTTTTGTTTTTTTCAAATTAATATGAGGGTACAGGGTGGCGCCTGTGGCTCAAAAGGGTAGGGCACCGGCCCCATATGCCAGCGGTGGTGGGTTCAAACCAAGCCCTGACTAAAAATAAAAATAAAAAATACGAAGGTACAAATTTTTAGGCTGCATTGTTCTCACTTTCAGAGTAAAGTTCCAGTTATAAAAGAGCCCCTCACCCAGGAGTGTGTCATACACCCTCACAATGTGCACATTTGGTGAGGTCCCACCTCATACTCTGCCTCCTGCCAATTGTCCTCCCTCTTCTCCCTTTCCCCCTCCAACCTTTCTCTACCCTTGTACTAGACTATATTTGTGTTTCATTGTTCATATGAGCATGTAATTGTTTATATATTGGTTTCATATTAGTATGCAGACATTGCATATTTATTTTTCCATTCTTGCAATATTTTACTAAGAAGAATGTAATTTCAACTCCACCCAGGTAAATGTAAAAATGCAGTCTCCAACATTTTTAAAGACTGAATGGTGTTCCATGGTATACATATATCATAGTTTTTTGATCCATTCATGGGTTGATGGGCACTTAGGTTGCTCCCATGACTTGGCAATTATGAATTGAGCCCCAGTAAACATTCTGGTGCAAATGTTTTTGTGGTAAAATGATTTTTGTTCTTCTGGGCAGATACCTAGTGATGGGATTGCTGGATCAAATGGAAGGTCTGTCTACTTTTCGATCCTTTAAGAGCAATTTTAGAACTAATTTTTCTGGAATGGCCTGTTCATGTCCTGAATGTCATCAAAATGTCTTCCTCTCAATATTCCTTTTGTAAAGAAAGAGTCATTGGGGGTCAGATCAGGTGAGTAGGGGGTGGGGGTGTTCTAATACAGTTATTTGCTTACTGACTAAAAACTCCCTCACAGATAGTGCGTGTGGGCTGGTACCATGAGCTGCTAGCAAAAAGTTCCAGTTCTAAGTGCAGGTCAAAAAATCCAGGTTGTTTTCATTTAACTTTTTCATGGACCCTTTTCAGCACTTCCAAATAGAAACCTTGGTTAACTTGTTTGTCCAGTTAGTACAAATTCATACTGAATAATCCTTCTGATATCAAAACAGGGTAGCAACATCATTTTGACTCTTGACTTGGACTGATGAACTACTTTGGTCATGAACAACTGGCTGACTCCCATTGTGTCCTTTGATGCTTTGTGTGAGGATCATGCCAGTGCACCCATGTTTTATCACATGCCACCAAACATCGTCTTGCCTCTCTAAAATGTCTTGACAAACATTAGCTCTCCTTTGCTTTTGTTCCTTGGTGAGCTCCTTTAGGCCCATTTTTGCACAAACTTTTCTTATGCTAAAATTTTCAGAATGAGGTGAAGGCTATGTTGATTAGTAGGATGTAAGCACTCCAATTTGTACAAATAATCAACACATTCAATCCCATAATGGCATAAATGTATTCATGTTCTATGTACAAATGACTTTTAATAAAAAGATTATCTTCATTGTTTCTTTGTCAGTGTTTGCTTGGTCTGCTATGTGTCTTACAGTCAGCAGACAATTTTGACACATAATTTGACAAATGTTTGCAATGTTTTTGACAGTTCTGCTTGTTACTGGCCCCCCTGACCTCTCTTCATTAGTGACCCTTTCTCTTCTCTCAGAAAAACATTTAACCCATTTGTACACTGCCATTTTCTTCATGGCATTATCCCCATAAACTTAGATTAACATGTCCCTGATTTCACTTCTGCTCTTGCCAAGCATAATAAGAAACTTAACGTTTGTTTTTTGCTCTAATTCAAGCTCTGGTATTCTCACAACAGCACACAAAAATACACAATAATGAGCACTACTCAGCAAGACACCTCCACAAAGGAACATGCACGAAACTGTGATTCACTGACATCCCAAGGTTATGAAACCTTTCAGAGCTGTTTGTTCAGTGCAATCAATGTAAGCACATGGCTACTTTGGTGGCTAGTTTGTGAACTTAATTGTCAGACCTCCTAGCTATGGCAGTTTAATATCTATATCCCCTTCTAGAATTTAATTTCTATGAAAATAAGAATCAGCAAAGATACAAATTTTGCACAGTGCCAGACACAAAAACATTCTATGACTGTGAACTATTCCCATAGTTGAAAAAACAGCATCTAACTTATTTTGGGTCAAATTTATTCAACTTGGCAAACATTTAACAAACTCATATTACATAGTGGGTCCCAGAAACATAGGCCCCCACGTCTATCCCTTTTATAGTTTGGAGACAAAAATATATACATAGTTTGAGAGACAACACACAAAATGTAGACTATTGAAGTAACAAATCAAAACATTAACGATTAGAAACCAACTTGAATAAAGACGATGGTAAGTGTCAGGAAGATCTGAGGAGCAGAGATTTGTGTAGGCTAAGAGGGTAAAGGAAAGTTTTAAACAGAAGGACGGAGAGGATCTAGGAAAAGAAACCAGGAGGGACAAAGCATTGTGTGAGGCCACGGAAGGCCAAGAACACAGATCATATCAGTACCCCCTAAACATCAGGGCATGGAACCCTGGTGCTAATATGTTTGACTGGTAGGGCAATCCAAAAAATAATACAGTTATATCTCTTTACATTTGCGTTTAACTTTCTAATCCATTCAATGATTAAGTATTAATTCAGCATTATTATTTTAAAATACCTTTGTAACACTTGCTAATGCGAATAGCATCATTTTATATTTGTTGTATTTCTCTATAAAATTTTATTCCCCTTTTCATGATAAGGGGTTTTATTTCTCATTTATGAAATAACATATGGTTTTCTTCCTATGTTAATTTACATAAGTAAAAGAAAAAGGGAGTGTTTTTGTTTGTTTGTTTTGTCAAGCAGGCCCATGCTGGGTTCAAACATACCACCTCTAACAAGAGGTGCTGCAAGCATCCAGCCAAAAGTCAGTTATTTTAGAGCCAGACATTAAGTCAATCATGGCACAGGTAACTGGGACCTACCCAGACACAGAGCAGAGCCCCCCTTTAAAGTAACTAAAAGGGACTCAGTGGAGAAGAGCAGAAACTTAAGCTCTTGTCAAGATGCAAGAGGCCTCATGTCAGAATAAGGGTTTTAGAAAATATTCTGTAGGTTTGTGACTTTCCAACTTGTGACAAAGTCAATATGCCCTTCCTATGTGAATGTGGTATGTATCTCTCTTATTTTCAAGACAGCATGAAATATGGCAATCTTCAATTCCATTATTTAAACTTAAAGTCAAAGTATAAAGAAGGATAACGTCATGCTCCTTGTGAAGTGCAAAGGTATAATCACAAATACAGTTTTAGGTTTTATAAAAAGTGTCTATCAATTACAATCTGGGCAAGAAGCAGTCCACATAGAAACACTCAAATGGAGTAATCTGCAGAATTACTGGTGAAACCAGGGGTTAATATAGTACACACAGGCAAGAAAGGAGCCCACAGAGCCCACAGAGAATGTGGGTATGAAGGAACAAACAGAAAATAAGCAGTGAACAAATAAGGCAATTTCCAAAAATTTAAAATACTTACAGGATATGTATTACCACAGTCTGATCACTGCTTGTGAACTGACTACAGGAAATAAAACTGTGCATAGCCTGAGCCTCAACCCCAGCTTGTCATTCACTAGCTCTGTGAGTTTCTTAAGCTCAATGAATTTACTTTTTTCCACAAAATAGGAGATAATAACAATATCCACTATATGGTTGGTGTGAGAAGCAAATGAGAAAATTCAAGGAAAGTCCTTAGCATAGACTTCACCTCCAATAAATGTATGTGTTTTGAGAAGGAGGGATGGTCATGTAAGCTGCCAAAACATTTAATTGAAACTCATGGGAGAAAAGCTTAAAGTTGCAGAAATTCTCAATTTAAATTGCATTAACTTAATACTTCACAGGATTTGACAAAAAAAAAAACATACTTGTTCCATTTTATTGATAAACTAACTCAAAAGCATATACGAAGGAAAGGTATCTAGACTGGTAGAGGTGGGTAGAGGTGACAGTGGTGGTGGTTGGTGGTGGCAGCAAGAAGTGGGCCGGAGAGACCTCCCTGAGAAGGTAATATTAAATACCATAAACATTAAACATGAACATTTTAAATATGAAACATAAAACTTACCAGAACCAAAAAGGAGTAAAGGAAGGAAAGATGAAACGTATTCCAAGTGGAAGAAACACAACACGCCAAGGCCCTGGAGAAGAAACTTCACAGGTACAATAAATGGTCTGATCAGTAAGTGGAGGACTAAACAGGGCATGGTGAGAACTGGGGCTGGAGAGGTAGAACTTTCAACCATGTTTAAAGAAAATTGATTACATTTATCCCATGGGCAATGAGAAGCCCTTGAAAGATTTTAAGCAGGGAAAAGGTGTGATCTCATGATCTGATGACCATAATGAGAAAAGGCACTGCTGAGGGGAATGGGAGGGATTATGGAGGTCTGAGTTAAGGACTGACCAAGGAAAATAGTGCTTCACATTTCATTTTTAGTATTTTATTATTTACAGACATTGTTTGTAAAATGTCACATACAATTTTTCCTTGGGTTAACTGTGTAATTGTTACAGTCATCCAAATACGCTTTAAGATATTTATCGAGCACCTACTACATATATTGGAATTGTACTTAGCTGGGGAATGGTGGAAGAAAACTCACAAATAAGCAACATAAAAAGTGCTAAGACTTGAAAGGCAAAGGACATTTCTGAGAGGTGGGTAAAATTTTAAAGGTGAAACAAGCATTGTCTGTGTTAAAACAGCCTGTATGCTGACAGTGGTGGTGCTCAGAGGTGGCAGCAGGGAGTGGGTAGGAGCTTACAGTGAAGGGGTGGTGGTGAACCAATCATTCAACAACAATTTACTGAGCACCCACTATGTACTGGCCTTGTACAGGCATTGGAGATAAGGTGGTGAATGAGAAGACACTTAAAATGGAACAATAATAATTCTTATTACTGTAATAAGATGAGGTGGATTATCAAAAGTACATGAGGAAGAGAAACAGAAAAGTTAAGAGGAGTGCCTTAATTTAATGAAGCTTAGAGTGGTAATCAAATACTTTTTTAATTAAAATTTCTCTGCTGAGAATAGACAGTCGTCAAAAGCTTGTGTAGACTAATATATCACTGTTTTTTAAACATTATGACTTCTAAAATGTCAACTAGCCTTAAATGTCAAGCTATTTACCATCATGAATTGTCCAACCGATCCCAAATCAAAGCAACCTACCTAAAAGTAAAATTCCCATTGGTGACACTTAGTAGGAGAAATGCTTCCATTTGGCCAGACCCTCCCTTTGTCTTCAGAGACAATTGGTTCCAGCATGGACCCAGCAAACTGGCCAACGTCCCCTCAGAGCAGCTCAAGGAAGGGGAAAGATGTGCTCTCAGTTCAACACTACCTTTTCCAACTTAGTCTGTGATCATGTCAAGACATCACAGTGTAATAATGATAATTTAATAATGTAACCAGCCAGGCTCTGCCCACAGTAGAAAGCATGGGAAAATAAATGAAGCTTGCAAGCTAAAGCTAAACAGAAGGAATCTTCTCCAGCACCTGCAGCAGGGAGACACCTGGTAAGGAGATACTGGCCAGCTCCACTCATCCTGCAAGAGGCAAACCTCATAGGGAGTCTGGAAAAGGTGGGGCTCTCAAAGTGGAAATAAATGAGCTCACCTGCCCTGCTGAGGTCTCTGAAAATGACTCGGAAGGATGTCCGTAGATTTTCTGTGGGGGTGTGGTAAAGCTTCATCAGCTGCCAAGGGAAGTAATTATTCCTGACCTGCTTAAACACATTGGCTGCATAAATTCGCCTCCTTACCTTCCTCATGTGGGGAAGACACATAGATACAAAACCCATATTTAAACTCCACATTGTTCTCTCTGGATTTTACCATAAAAAAAGAAATGAAAATGTGTCCTGGGTGCTTAGTAAATGAGCACAGTGTTAGATGGAGGCCCATTATCTTCAACTTTCACATTTTTGGCTCTTTTTACTCAGGAAATCCACAGAAACCCTCTCAGGTAAAGATACAGGATGTCTATGAAGTATCCACTTTCCAGAGAAAGTATTGCTGTTGCAATATAAAGGTTGCAACTTGAAATGAGTGATTTCTGTACTTTTTTATTTCAATTGGTCCAGCCGCTTAAATTTTCAATTTTTTAAAATTTATCTACAAACGATGAAAGCTTTGTTTACCCAACCATGATATTAACATGTTGAGCTAGTAGCATTTCTTTTTCTTACCCGATTTCCTATCCAATTACCAAGACAATTCTTAACATTTCTCCATGTTAGCTTTTTTTGTAGAAAATTTCTGCCAGGTAACTGCCTGCCATCCGCTATCACTTCTGAAGCCACTAATGAAATGCTAGAGGAGGAATAGCTCATTAATTTGTCGAATCCACTTTGTATTCTCTCACAATCAATAAATATACAATTAAAGATGTCATTCAGCACATGATGTAACTAGCATGAGTCCCATTTCTAATAACACTTTGTTATTAAAAATCAAAAATCGTTAATGTTAACCAAACATTCAGTAAACACCTTGCTTCACTGGCCATAAAACTCCTTTAGTTCAACTAGTATGGTGGATTTAATGTTGAGATCCATTAAGAGGGTATTTTCTGGTAACAAATCAGGGAACATGTCTACAGTCTGCAGGTATTTGGGGGAATAAAAATTGTGCCCAAATATCAGGATTGCCTGAGTTGTCATCTTCTCCAAAATCATTCACACTCGCAAGTTCCTCTACGAACATTTAAGAAAGAAATGGCACAGCGGGGCAATTGAGAATTCAGACTCTGGAGTGTTTCAACCCTGCCTCTGCTACTTACTAAACCTAACGCTATGATTGCTCTCTTTCTTTTCTTTTTTTTTTTTAAGAATTAATTATTTTTTATTAAATCATGACTTTGTACATTGATGCATTTATGGGGTTCAGGGTACTGCTTTGATATACAATGTGAAATGTCTTCATTGAACCAAGTAACACATCCAACACAATTATACTCATTTCTTAATAGTTTTGAAATGTACCATTGCATCATGCACATTAGGTGAGGTCCCCCCGAATACCCTCCCTCTCCCATATCCCCTCTCTCCATCCCTCTCTCTCCTCTTCCCTTTTACTTTATGGACTATAGTTATGTTTTGCCATTCGTATGATTGTGTAGGTGGTTATATATTGATTTCATAGTAGTATCGATTTTTTTTCCATTCCTGGAATACTTTACTAAGAAGAATATGTTCTAGCTCCATCCAGGTAAGCATAAAGGACGTGAAGGCTCCACCTTTTTTATTGCTGCATAGTATTCAATGGTGTACATATATCATAATTTGTTAATCCATTCATGGGTCGATGGCCACTTGGGCTGTTTCCACGTCTTGGCTATTATGAATTGGGCTGCAATAAACATTCTGGTGTCATGTAATAATTATAAACAGTTTAGTAATCTAACAACATCCATGTATGTGAAACATAAGTTTCAAATGCTGCCACTCATTTTTAGTAAAGATCCTCACTGAGCAAAGGAAAGGACCGATCACCTTGGAAGCTGCCTGCTTCCACCCTTGCTTGTGAACTAACTTCATATCAGCCAAACTACGCTCCCCAGGGAGCACTTGTAGAAGTTCCGATTTGTAGAAGTACTTACTTTAGGGTGTGGGGTTTGCGTTTTCAGGTTTATTTCTGGGAGAGCTTGCTAGAACTGACAGTCGGACAATTTTATTAAACTCTGTTCAATTTCAGCATTTTTAAAAGAGCATGGAGAAAACACAACTGGCAGTAGCTATTTAAATTTCCCAGTGGATGCCAAAAATAATAAAAGGACACTTAAATGACAATTTTTGAGCAGAGCCAACAGCATGAAGCCTGATTATCTAACTATGTGAAAAATTCTATGGATTTTTACCAGAGTACAAGGCTTGGATATGGACAGTTCAGAACATTAACGGCCACCAACTCACTGGGGTGCACAGAACTTTTCAAGTCTAAGTATAAGGTCTAGGCCTGTCAGAGTAAGTCTCCCCACTATACTCCTTTCTGACTAATTTATAAGAAATGACAAATGGACAAGATGGTAAGAAGATGATATGGTGCACTGATAAGCCACTGATGAATCTAAGTACAGAAACTACCGTTGTGCCAAGCGCTCTCCTTCATTTATTGCCATCAAACCTTCTGAGGTAGGTAGCACTGCACACATGTTACAGGTCAGGAAAGCAAAGCTCAGAAAAGGAAAGTGCCTTCCCCACAGAGTGTTCTGGGTTTCTTCCCCTCACCCCTTCCTACCCCTTCCCCACCCTTCTTTGGTCTGACAAGCGTTTCTTATCCACAGATTTCTCATAGACTCAGCTCCCGTGCATTCCAGCTTCTGCTGCACTATCAGCAGTGTCAAAGAATCAGAGCATAGGAGGAAAGAGTTTGAAATATTTTTCCCCATATCCTCCTTCTTTCTCTCCCACTGCACAGCTGAGGGTTTTGACAAATACCTGTGTTACCTGTGGGTATAGTTGCTCCCAGAGTCCCCTCTTCCTTGGTTTCCAGACAGGCCTCTCACTGGGTTCTGGCAATGCTGTTATCTCTCTTTGCCCCTTCAGACTCTCCATGGTTGCTTCACCATCTTTCTTGTTCCCTTACCTCTGCCCACCTCTTAATCCATACAGATTCCCTTCATTTAATTCTCCTCCAATCCCTTTGTCTCAGAGTATCATCCATTTTCTGTGGAAGACAAGGTGCAGTCAGCATCTCCCTCTATTATCATTCACCCGTGATCAGGCCCCCACCCTCTCCTATAGCCAGGCTTGCTACAAGCCAGTCTGTCCCTCACTAATTGGCTCCCATAAACAAATCCTAGGAGCATAATTAAAGATGAACCCAAAACTATAGTTATACATATGTTTATGGATGATTTGTAATTTAAAAAATGATAATATCCTAAGTGCTCAATAATAGAAGATTAGGTTACTCAATTAAGGAACTTCCATAGAATGACATATTTCAAACCATTAAAAATATACAGCTCATGACATGAACATATTATTATATATTATTAACTGAAAAGGAAAGACATGAAATTGCACATAGACTTACCTAGTTTTTCTTTTTAAAAATATTTGATAAATATACAAAGGGAAGGGTCCCAAAAATCATGTCCCATAGAAATATAATAGAAGGTACAAATGTAATTTTGAAGAATCTAATAGTTAAATTTTAAAAAGTTAAAAGAAAAGGTGAAATTCATTAAATTTAATGATATAATTTTAACCTAATATATGCAAAATAACACTTTAACATGCAATCAATATAAGTGAATAAGGAGATATATTAAATTCTTCTTTTCTACACTAAATCTTACAGATCTGGTGTCAATTCAATCTCACTACATATTAAATGCTTGCAAGCCAGAATAGGAATTTGAGTGTTTTTTACTTCCTTCTTTTATTTTTTCCTTTTTTATAATTAGCATTTATAATTACAATGACATATGCTACTTCTGCAGTAACAAAACCAAGGTATTTTTAAGTGCTAAGCACAGAATTTTTTTCCCATCTTTGGAATACTTGGTTCATCTCCTTTGCAATTCACAGATAATATGCTTCCTAGGACTAGAAAAATGCTCGCTTTTCTTCCCCTCCCTTCACATTTCCTTTGGAAACCTACCTGGCTACAGCCCTCAAGGCGTATGAGAACAGACCAAACATTGTTGTTCTCGACAGTGGCTGCTATGCCAGCTCCCCCGCCCCAGTGGCCAACACAGCACCCATGAGGACTCGCGGCACTATTTTAGCAGCTCTGATGGGCTTGTGGAAGGGCATGGAATGGGGCCAGAAACTGCTTAATTTGAGGTTAATTAAATAGTGATGACAAGCCTTAATCTCCAACTTGTCATCAGATTGTAAACACTGATTGCAGCTGCAGCAATCTGCAATAAACCTATTGAGAGAAATCTTGACCAGAATGAAATGAGCCTGTTAGTTCTTTAGATGAAGCTAGGAAAGGTGAAATCAGAGAAATGCAGGCCCTTGTAGAGAAATGGAGACCAGGAAAGAGAGAAGCAACAGAAGAATGTGTCAAATCCAATTCCTCTACAGCCTTAGCAAAAACAAAACATTCCTGGATCCCGTGCACCTGGAGGCCATAGGAAACAGGGTGGAGATGTAAAACCATCGGACTGAGGACTTGGGAAAAAACTGAAACAGCTCTACCTGTATTAGCCATCAATGGAGTTTCCTTGAAAAAAATATGTCTGAGCCACTGCATGTACTGAGGCCTCTGGACAGAAGGCTCTACCCCCAGAAGGGGGCCGCAGCAGGGGGTCTGTACAGGGGAGGCCCTGCCCCCAGAAGGGAGCCGCAGCAGGAGCTTGGTCCAGGGAAGGCGACAGTTAAAGCTACACAGCATGTGAGGCGTCTACTATGTATCCAACACATCTCACATATTCATCTGATAATTCTCGTATTACTTTGTAAGGTGGATATTTTCTTTTCTCCCTTTTAAAGAAAAGAAGGCTAAATCCCAACAAAGGATACTACTTTGCCTAAGGATATGTTAAAAATGGGTTGAATCCAGACTGTCCAACTCTTTTATGCAAGCTCTCAACCACAAGCTATGCTGCGTACAGTTCTCAGGCAATCCTGAGAAAGAGGAAATGGCCAAAGAATAGTGAAGTTCATGGGAAGATGGAATAAAACAGAATAGAAAATCTCCAAAGAAGAAGGTGCCTACTAAGAAAGCACAAATGGCCTAGTAAAAGATGCTAGGAGCTTAACATTTGAATAACACTGCATCTCAGAAAGTGCCTGCCTAGCCCAAATTCCATGGAGAAGACTGGGTCAGTTTGTGAAACCTTCTCCAAAACTCTTGGTGAGATAAGCACTTAAAAAAAAAAACCATATATTAACAAAGTTGGGCTGCCTGGAGAGGGAGATGGACTCCACCAAGGGCTGAACACCATATCATATGGGAAGAAAATTTGAAGAAATCGGAATTTTGATCTGAGTATGAAAAAGAACTAGAGTAGAGAAAGAGGTGTGACAGTTGTCAATGGGTTATCAAATTGACATGTAAGGTTTTAATCCATGTATTCTTTCCTAAATCCTTTTGGAACAAAACATTCATTCATTCATTCATTCATTCATTCGCTAGCACAGTGATAATGCTAGAGAAATAACAACAAGAAAAAACATACACAATTCTGCCTTGTGGAATTGGAAACATACATCTAACAGAGGAAACATGGTAATCATAAAAAATAAATGGAAAACTGTGATAAGTGCTGCAAATAAGAGCACTGCAAAATGAGATGTTATGATTTTACCCAAGATACAGCAGGGAATCAATAAAGAGAATATGCAGGGGAAGGAGCTGCAGTTATGATGTGGAAGATGTTTCAAATGACCCACCCAGAGATGGCCCCACAGATGAGTGAGCTCCTCTGCAGGCGTCAGAAGCAGCCAGGTGGAGGCAGGGAAGACAGGGGTACCCTCCCCAGTAATGTCTTGAATTCCTTCCAGCTCTAAGAAACTATGTCTCCATCACTCTAAACAAACTGTTTTCTCAGAGGCAATTAGATTGAATTTCGAGGAGACTCAGGAGATTGGTACAGAGAAGAATCATTTTCTGTGTGTAGCTGGAAGTGAAGCACAAGCCTGAGTCTCCTGCACTGCTCCACAGCATTCACACTTCTCTTCAACACACCGCCACACTCCTGTTTTACTCACAGTTCTGGAAACTTCATGAGGACAGGGGCTGACGGTCTCACTCATCACTGAATCATCAGGGCCTGGTGTGTGCAAAATATTTGTTAAAGGAGTAGATGAATATGGCGCTAAAATGTGTTACCAGTCTCTCTTATAATAACTTTCTTCTGTTGTAGACCTTATAATTGAACTTTCTTGTATAATTAATGAACATGAAAGTCAGTCAATCACTTGCCTCCTGATTAATAGTTAGGGTCCCTTGTCCAAAGAGCCACTTAGTTCCATTAAAAATTAATAATTTTCCACAGAATAAATATATACTGTGCATAGTACATCAAGGGTTCCACTCTTAATATGCAATTAAGTAATGCAGAAAGACTAGGAATCTATTAACTAAGAGAGAACTCCACGAACTTGCCCTCCAAGACATCATTCACTTACTACCCACTTCCCTTCTAACTTGTTTCCTTATTTAGCCAGGGAAAAAGTAGTTCTAAAAACAGAGTAAATAACCTTATAGGTTGTCTGATTTTGGTAACAATTGCAGGCCAACGCAATGTGTTTTTGTTAAAGATTTGAGATATGCTATTCCTTTAGGGAAATGAGGAATACATTAGGGTCGATCAATACAAAACTGAAGCACTATATGTAAAACATTAAGGGCCTATTCAATGAAAAATTATGAACCATGCTATAGAACTTAGCCAGGTCAGAGTTAAATTAAATTATTGATCTATATTCATTTTTCCTCTTTCTGTATGACTATCTCCTGATTTTTTATAACATACATTATTGCCTATGTAGAAAATGAATCATCTTGCTCTCAGCCCAGTGTGTCTGCTGACTGACAATTTTCTAAAATTAATTGTCTTGTTGGTAGCATTCAGATTTGTAAATTGAGCTCCCCTCGCATAAACATCTAAACATTTGATATAAAACTTATACACTCTCGTAGCATGAACTCGAAGGGAAAGTGGGTAATTTTCATTTTTTTTTAATACAAAGAAAACAAGGAAAAAATGAAATGTTATTTTTCTCAAAGTCATTCTACAACTTTATGGCTCTTGATACATTTCATTGATGAGACCAAAATGTATTCAGTTGACTTTTTACAAATAACTTAACCATATTGCTAAGCAAAGTGATGCAATCAACACTTTGTAAATTGAAGTCTTTTCAATTTGCAGGCCTAAAGCTTCCTCAAGATGCATAACCTCAAATTCTGTAAGCAGTTTTACCAATTGCTTTGGAGATGTCTTTAAATACAAAGAACTCTCATCCTCCATCAGTCCCCAAAGTGACAAAAGAATGTGTCTTGAATTAAGATTTTTTTCTCATGTGCTGAAAAGGGAAAAATGTGCAAATATTTTGTAGGAAATGTAAATTCCACAGACCCACATTAATTCATGCAAAAAGAAACTAATGCAAGAGGTCTTGGTAAGAATGATCTTTGATTCGGGGCTGTATTTAGCCAGTAACTTTTGCCTACTGGGAAAATATTTTCTCTTTAACAAAGTACTATCAGACACTGAGGCCTCTTCATTTTTGCTAATGGAGATATAATCATTCTGACTTGTGCTCCAGATGAGGCAGAAACTATCCTTAATGTGTAGTTTGAACAGTTATATCAAAATACAGTGAAATGCCATTTCAGAGTCTGACAAGAAAAACATGAGAGCTGGCAAATGTCTGCCTCTCTCAGGAGAAACCGTCTGTGGCTTTTCCTCACACTGACTGTCACTGTATGAAGCACCCAGCATTAGGGGCATGTCCCACAGTGTCACACAAATGCCAATCCCTGCTGCTGGGACAAGGGGATTGCAGCCTCCCAGCAGGCCTGAGGGACTCTTTCTCTCCAGGTTTGCTCCAAAACAGAGCGCCCTTTGCGCTAGAAATCAATGTCATCCTGTGAAACTCCAGGAGAAAGTTAAATACCAGCAGCAAACAATGTCTCTCGTGTGGTGGTCTCTCCCCATTGTGTTTCTGCCAGGTAACAAAAGCAACTAGGGAGCCAGAGCAAGCGAAGGCAGAGGAGAGAAAGTCCAAGAATGGCAAGGGGCAGAGCTTCAAGTAGGAAAAGAATCAGGCCTCCCACTGCGCTGTGCTAAGTAGAACGCTGTTAGGAGGGGCAGCAAGCTTTCTCTCCAGGGACCCAGCTGAAGGTCATCTACACCTTACCCAGTCCTTTCACCAGGATTTGGCCCTCTTGGCCCTGGTTTTCTCTGCACACAGTACCAAGTCCATTTCTCAGGAAGTGAACTCCATTCAACATGCTGTAGAGAGCAACGCATAATCCCAGAATGTCAAAGTGGCAGTGTCTTCTTTACAACATGACTGTTGCACCCAAAGTCGGAATGACTAGAGTGTTCATTCCCTTCCTGAAGATGCCCTCCATGGGAAGTCAAGTCCTACCCAGACAGCCAGTTTGGTGTGTAAGGAATCCGAACAAAGGAAGTTCATTTGATGAGCTGAATGTTAAATAGCATCAGAGTCACTAATGAGAAAGGATACACAACGTGCCCTGGCGGCAGCTCCCTGTACCCACTGCCATAACAGGGACCACCCTGCTGCTCAAAAAATCAGTGCTTCAAGTGCCTCACAGGAGGCCCTGTCTCCTCTGAAGAGAAGTGCATGTGCCTTCTTCTGCCTTTCTACAGTGAGAAACTACAATTTTTGAATTTTTAGAACAAAACTTTCTTTTGTTCTAAAAATTCTGCATCATTTTCCCCACTGCAAATTAAAATATGTTCATTGTAACAAATTAACATTTGAAAAAGAGTAAAATGAAAATTATTCTATTTCTTCCACCCAGAAAATTTTAAGTGGATAATTTTTCAGTCTCCTTCCATATATTCTTAGGTTAAACATATAAAATTTCCAATTTACAGATAAAAAACCATTATCACTAATTCCACATGGTCTTGCCTAATTTACATATGTACATTACATTTAAGTAGGATGACACCTTAAATTCTACTTTGTTGCTTTTCTTTTAATAAACCAGGGCCCATATTCAGCTTTCCATGTTAATAGGTAATACTATGATTGATAATCTCACACACACCTCTTTTTCAAATCTTTTCATTGTTCCCATAGGGAATATTCAGAGATAAAAATGGCTAGGTCCAAGGATGTGTGCACACCCCTTCATGCATATTGTCTGAGACTGTTCTCATCTGTAACAGCAGAGTTGAGTAGTTATAACCATACTACCAAAAAACCTACGGTATTTTTACCCTTTGTCCTTTACAGAAAAGAGTTGCCAACCTTGACCTGGAATCTATAATTAACTAGAGGAAGGATCCAGACATCCTTTCCACAATGAGACACAGATTCCCATTTTAAAAATAAATCACCCTCATTGCAAGCAGATCATTTTCATTTCAAATATTTTCTCTCCTATAGCATTTTTAATTGCTCCAAAGGTTCTGTATAATATAACTTTGCTACTGTTAGAAAAGTAATACTATAAAGAATCCTATTAGAGAAATATAGCTCTATTATTTTTAAGTATAGAAATTATTATAACCTAAGACATAAATGGGAGGCATATAAAAAACGTAAAATCATTTATTTCTTCAACAATATTGCACAATAATCCATAATAAACATATATGTGTGTTCTTAAATATTTAATGTAAATGTTGAATATAAAATGAAAAAGATTGAAAAAATTTAATTTCTTGGGTCTTTGATTTGAAACAGCTAAGAAGTTTAGACTGGATTCCCATTTTACTCAGGAACAAGAAACAGAAACTTCACAAAGGAGAAAACATACTGTACATTTTATTGAAAAAAGAGTCACACAGACCACATCTGAATTATTATAAAATCCTCATTAATTAGATTTTAATCTATGCGACTACCATATGCTAAAAAAAACATCCAAACACAAACTCTATGAGACAGTTTTACTGCCATTACTTAAAGAGCCATTTAAAAGATTTTCTATGGGATAAAGATTGGGTGATTTATCATGGTTTTATGCTCCTTTAATCTGCTCCATCTTCCCATTGTAAAATAAATATTGGTTTTAAAATAAATGGTTCTGCCCAGGTTTTGATGAGAAAAATTGCCCTGTAAATCATAGGCTCATGTGTGCCAAACTCTAAGTCCAATGTTAACTAGCCCATTCTGAAGAAAAATAAGTCAATTTTATAGAACAAAACCTAAGGAAGACAATTACTTACGTATATTATTAATGCTACAATGTAACTAATTTACAATATGAGCTTCCCCTCCTCATGTTTTTTAATTATCAAGATAACCACTAGTGGATCCCAAATGGGTCCTCTAACTGGACTTTTCAAAAATGGGATCTTCACTGTAGTTTTTATTATACCCTTTCCAACTCTAATACGTAAGTTATGTAACTGAAAATAAATACAAGCATAATCTGAGTGTTATATGATAACATCTTTATCAATCACTTTTTTCCATATACAGAGACCCAAATCACTTTTCCAGTGAGCTCCTTAGACGTTTTCACAGAATGCAAAGAAATCGACAATATAGTACACACAATATAGTACACACAATAGTAAGCTCGGTGGTTAAAATGGCCTGGAAGTTATGAAAGGTTTAAAGGAATGCTTCACAGACTATCTAGGATGTAAAAACTAGTTGACTGTACTTTTCACTTCCAATATGATGTGGGCTGATGATATTATTTGTAAAGTACAATAAAAAATGCACTTGTGTATCATGGCCATGCCAAACTGTTATAAAAGTCTCTAAACCAACTCTGTCGAACAGAAATACAACGCAAGCCACATGTGTAATTTATAAGCTTTCTAAAAGCCACATTGAAAAAATGTAAAAAGAAATAAATAAAAGTAGACCCTGTATTTGAAAATAATAATAATAATAATAATCACCAGCACAGGAAAAAAAAGTAAAAAGAAATAAGTGAAATTAATTTTAATAATATTTTATGTAACCTAACTATTCAGTCTTATAATTTTAACGTGTAATTAATATACAAATATTGAGATCTTTAATATTCTGTTTTTTACCCTGTCATCAGAGGGTCATTGTATTTTCTACTTATAGCATGCCTCAGTTCAAACTGTCTGCATTTCAAGTCCTGAATAGCCACATGTAGCTCATGGCTACTGCGTTGGGCGGTATTGTTCTAAATCTCAACTCTCAAATTCTGAAACTTCTTCTTCCTGAACTGGTCCACACCTGAACAGACCACACCTTCAGTATTATTGTCTAAATTACCACTCCATTAAGAATGGCATCTTTTAAGCTTTTTCCATAATTTTCTACTTGATGTTTTAAAATGGAGGGCTCTTTTCCATATAAGGCCAACACTTAAACAAAGAATTAACAATCTCATGATTGTAGCTAACTTTATACTTCCTTTCAGGAAAGAAACTGCCATTCACAAGGGATAGACACAGAGGTGCCCTCTCTCTCCCTTCTCTAAAGCAATGGCTATTCTGAAAGATACTGGTTTATTTCCTCCTCATCCATGTTTTTATACCTTCTCTACAGATTATGTTCTTAGGCATTTAAATAAAGGTCTTAACAAGGAAAAATATATTTGTGCTTTGCAAAGATGTGTGGCTTTGGTGTTTGTCTTGTATAAATCCTGACCATTTCCCCTTGGAAATTCCAGAAACCAAATCTCCCTTCCCCACTCTATGATCCTCTTTGTCCTTAATATCACACTGTTTTGATATCTAGTTTTATTTTTCTTCAGTCCTTAGACTCTGTACCACCTTTTAGCCTGGATAATTTCGAGTCATTATTTAAGTCTCATCTTAAATGTCATTTCTCATGGTAGCTTCTCCTAATCTGCCCTTCTCCTACTAAGATTAAGTTCCCTGTTATGTTCCCTCTCATGTTTTTCTATATTGTACTTACTGTAAGTGAAACATGTACTTTTTAATGATTTGCTTAATATCCATCTCAATTGTAAAAATACAAGTCAGCACCAGCACATTACATGGGCACTCGGTATCCAGAAATATTTTGCTGACTGAATAAATGAATTTCCATTCTAGGAAGCCAGCCTCACCCTAGACATCTTGTTTCTCCATCTCTGTTGTGATACAGCTTAGCATGTGTATACCATACACATTTTAGGTATCCCTGTTTATTAGAATGCATGTTTTCAAGTGTATTTCCATAAAGAATTTATTTTCTTTTCACCTTACATTCTCTATTGCAGTGGTCTCAACCTTCCTAATGCTGTGGCCCTTTAATACAGTTGAGAACTGCTGCTCTATTGTATCTATATTTAGGCCACCTTCTCACTTCTAATACCATTTCTCTCTGTCCTTCTCTCTTTCTTTCTCTGTTATTGGTCAAGTTTGCCAGATGTTCATGTCCTTTTTTGGTCTCTCAAAGAATCATCTGTTGCTTTGTTGATCTTCTCTACTATTCCTTCACATTCCATTTCATTTTTATTTGTTTTTGTAATATTTTCTATTACTCCTTCCCTCAACTGTATTTGAGTTTACTCTGCTATTCTATTTATATCCTCTTTCTTGGTTGAATGCTTAATTCACTAATAATCAGTCTTCCTTCATTTCTAATATATAGACTTATAAATCTAGAAATTTCCCATTATGTATCTCTTCAACCATATCCCACAGGAGTTGAAGTATATACGAATTTCTATCATCACTTCTTTGACTCATGAATTACTTAGAGGCATGATTTTGATATCCCAAATGTATAGAATTTTTATGTCTACCAGTTTCTAAGCTGTCTATTGACCAATAAGCTTCATCATTTTTACATAATATATGCTGGTATATTTGGCTTTATTTCAGCCATCTAATTAATCTACAATTTCTTAAAAGTCGGGGATTATGTACTCTAAATGTACCAAGTACTACACATTACAGCAAGCATTGCTGTGTTATAACTTAGGCTCATAATTTAGCTATTCTCATTAAGTAATTTAGACACATTAGCAAATCATATTCATTTAAAGCTACAAGGTCATAAGTCTTCATACAAATAACAAAAAAAAAGAAAGAAAGAAAGAAAAAGAAAATCCCAAACTCAACGGCTAGCCTATAACTCTTATTTCTTTACCTGCAACATGAAAATAAATAAATTCATTCATCATCTACCTCTATGTTGCTGTACATCCCTCTCCCCTCCCTGCTTTTTGGTAAAATTTCTGTCTAGAACAGCTCTCATTCTGAATTCTGTCTTTTTCATCATCACTCCTTGCCTATCACAGTCTTTCATCATATCTTACTGAGATAATTGCATTAGTATCTTTTCTCCCCCCACCTTCATCTAACAACTTACCACTC
Source organism: Galagoides demidoff (assembly GCA_963574575.1). Lineage (NCBI taxonomy): Eukaryota > Metazoa > Chordata > Mammalia > Primates > Galagidae > Galagoides > Galagoides demidoff. The sequence continues at coordinate 1,698 of CAUYQV010154080.1, read as the reverse complement.
CAATTTGCCCTCCAGTTAAATAAAGGCTCATGCTGTATGTGAAGAAATTTGAACTTTACCCTGTAGCTCAGTATTTCTCAAACTGAAATTCAAAGGTACAGTCCCATAGCTCCAAATATTCTATAAGAAATGTTTTAAATTCTTGTAATTTTATTCCACTTAATATTTGAAGAATCTAAATGACAACCTGATATTTAATTTGTGCTTTCCAATAATTGTGCCTGAGTTTGTTTTTAATCTGTTTATTTTTTTTTCCATTGACTCTGTTCTGTTCTCAGCATTAGTAGAACCAAATAATACCTTAAAATGACAGCTTTTAACTTTCGATGTGCCAGTAAGCACATCTGGCTGTTAGGATGGTATGTCCTGATGCTATAATTGTCTGCTATTGTGCTCTTTGGTGAAGATAATTTGCAATGGAAAGATACTGTCATGGAATAAGACTTTAATTTATTAAGTTATTTAATTAATGAAGACTTTGATATGACATCATAAAGACTCAGTGTAGCAGAGTAATAGTCTGTTTTAATTATTATGGACTAATGAGAAAAGAACAAAGGCAGAATTAATATGTAAATGATGTGTTTATATAACATCCAAATGAAAGCCAAGTGATATTATGGGACACTGTACAAAAAAATGTTCCCCAATCTTTCAAATACTGAAAGGTGGCCAGAAAATTGAGTCATCACACAGCTTGGAGCAGTAAAGCCAAATTAAAACAGCCTTGGCCACAGGCATCAGTACACTTTATTTATTTGACATTCATTTATCAAAAATGGGTTAAATGCTTAATCAACAAATACTGACCACTAAACACTGTTTTAAGCACTGAGGATATAGAATTAAATAAGACAAGCAAATTCCTGGGTCTCACAGAAGTTATATTCAGACAGTAACAAATTAACATGAAGTTATGAGATGATGGATGTCAGGGGGTGATAGCCCCGAGGAGTAAAATAAAGCCCAGTGAGGAGATGGAGGATGATGCGCGGGGGAGGGCAGCCGCAGCAGGCAGGGCAGTAAGGAAGGATTCTCTGTGGAGATGGCCCGGGAGCAGTGCTGAGTGAAACTCCCGAGGAGAGAAGACTTCCGCCCAGAAGCACCAGCAGATACAAGGATGTTGAGGAGGGAGGAATAAGGTTGACATATTTAAAGCAGTGATTTTCAACCAGTGTGCCACAAAATATTTTTTAAGATCATTAATTAAATATTTTCACAGCAAGTTCAAAGCATAGTAAGTATATTCTTTTGTTTTTTGTTTTTTTGTTTTTTTAACCTTTCCTTTTTTTTTTTAATTGAATGGTAACTGTGTACATTGATGCACTTCGGGGGTACAGTGTGGTGTTTTCACACACAATCTGAGACACTTCCATCAAACTGGTTAACATAGCCTACGTGTGACTTTCTTAGTTATTGTTTTAAAACGTTCATATTCTACTCATAGAAAGATTCACTTGTACCCTTGTAAGATGAACCACAAAAGTGAACCCTCGAATCCCTCTCCCTCCCCGTATCCTTAGGTTGTTATTAGGTTATAGCTTTCATATAAAAAGGTTTAAATTAATTTCATAATAGGGGTGTGTACATTGGATATTTTTTCTTCCATTCCTGTGATACTTTGCTAAGAAGAACATTTTCCAGCTCCATCCATGTGAACATGAAGGACGTAAAGTCTCCATCTTTCTTTATGGCTGC
>CAUYQV010154079.1:0-27046 GCA_963574575.1 Galagoides demidoff | reverse complement strand
TCTTTTTTTTTTTCTTTGAGATGGAGCCTCAAGCCATCCCCCTGGGTAGAGTGCCATGGCATCATAGCTCATAGCAACCTCCAACTCCTGGGCTCAAGCAAGTCTCCTGCCTCCACCTCCCAAGTAGCTGGGACCACAGGCATCCGCCACAACGCCCAGCCATTTTTTGGTTGCAGCCATCATTGTTGTTTGGCGGGCCAGGGCTGGGGATTCGAACCCTCCACCTTAGGTGTACGTGGCTGATGCCTTAGCCAATTGAGCCACAGGCGCCGAGCCCAGATTGACTCTTGATTAAAAACAAAATAAACAAAAACTACAACCAAAATGTCCCCAGTTTTTACAGATTGACTCTTTGTTTAGCCACTGAGCATAGGGACAGTCAGTGGTAAAGTTTAGGATCTTTTCAAGTCTTTTTGGACATGTTACCTGCCCTGCATATGGACATGCCTTACATAATTTCCCTATATATATGGCTGTTTCTTAAAGCCTTAATTTGAAAATAAATTCTCTCCCAATTTTTCTTTTTCCTGCTGTTTAGGCAGCCTGCTTTCCTTCTCAATCAAAAACATTTGTCACAGAAGCTGAAAATACTTTGTTTGTTTTATAATCTTTTAAAACAATACTTACCAATTTTCTGTCCTCACTGAGTTACGAGATAGAAGCAGCTATGGTAGGTGCATCGCCTCATTCCGTCAGGTAGCCTTCAAGACCGGTTAGTATAACATTCACAGTTCTTTATGAATGAGACCAATATGGTCTAGTCTTCTCCCTGCAGAACGAGGGATAAGGGCTATACAATGGCAACATGGTTTGCTGATTTTAACATTGCCACTGAGCCAGAGAAGTGGTGGAGCGAGGACAGGCAGCTTTTCTGTTATTTTTAATATATTTTTTCTTGACTCAGCTTTTGCTTGGTTGCTATAAATTTGTTATTGAAAACTGCAAGGGGGTTTTGGCCCTGGTCCAGTTGCTCATCTTGCAATGATCCAATTATCAAGTTGAAGATTGCCAAAGAAGAAAGCAATTTTTAATATGAAAGATATCTTGTCAGGATAACAGGAGAAGCTGCTTCAAATCCACCTCTCCAACTGACAGAGACTTTAGGTGTTTTAAAAAGAGGTCATGTGCCTTGGGGTAGGTTGAGGGGGATGGTTAGTCTTGGCATAAGGAAGTCTGCCCTGGGACCTTCAGAATCTCAATTGTTTGTCTTCCAGAAAATCTATCATTTTTAAGAAACAACACAAAATGTCAAGTTGTTAGTGAAGGCAAAGGATTATAAGCACACATATAGAGGTCATGGAAATTTGTCCACGGACCTAATTACAAGTATTTCTTTCTCAGAGATCTGACAAAATTGATTCTGTCAGTTTCTGCTTAGCTTTTGGTATTTTTGTGGAGGAAATGGAGTTTGGAGCTTCCTAGTCCACCATTTCATTTTATTCTAATTCATAAAATAAAGTTTTACCAGGTTGTGGCCCTGGCTTGTACTTTATTCTCTTCTTAGTTTAGGGTGTGCAGGTAGGCGGGTAAGCCCACCTTTATTCCCAAGACGTAAGTTGATATTGATAACTGTTATCACGAAACTCACTGTGACTCAGACATTTGAAGCTTTGTGCCAATTAGAGCAAAGTAGGAACTCCCAAGTCCTCTCTGTCTCTCTCTCTCTTTTTTCTCTCTCTCTCCCTCTCTGTCTCTCATTATCTCTATATCTTTTGGAGATTAGGGGTCCCAATTCCTGAACCCAGCTGGCCCAGTATGATTACTAGAAAGTACAACTGAGACCTGGAAGAATAGAAACTGGATGTGAAACTGGAGCCGCATAGGCAGCATAAATAGAAGGCAGAAGTAACTTCACACAGCCTTAACAAAGAGAAATTTTATTTACAAAGTGAAAGCTTAGAGCATTTCCAAAGAGAGTTGGAAGTGGGAACCCTTACCAGTGAGGACAGAGAGAGAGATAAATACACTCTCTCTTTCCCTTGGAAATCATTCTTAACTCTTTCATTGGACTCTGCATCGCTGGGTCCCTTTGTCCTTTTCTACCGGTCATTAATCTCCTAGGTTACCTCATAGCCACATTCCTTTCCCTTTCTTTTTTTGTTTTTTTTTGGGGGGTGTTTTGGTGAGACTTGCCAGGTGCTGATCACATGTTCCATTATGTTTCTATAGGCCTTCCAGACGTCCCTAGTCAGCAGGCCAGGCTTTTCTTCATCCCCCTTGAAGCCCTTTTCTTTACTCTTTGTCAGTATCTACTTCCATACATTGTATCACCTTAGTTTGCGGTTGATAATCATCTTTAGTTCTACTATAACATATCTAGCTCTTTTCCTTGGTCTGTGGCTGAAACTAAATTAATTGAGAAATGGACCATGTTTTAAAAGGGGTTGAAAAGTATCCTTTAAAAATGTCTGAACTTCTAGTACCACTGTCTTAGGATGCTGTAGATTTTTTATGTAAAGGTTGGACCATAATTTTCTCTATGTTTGAAGTGAATGGATTTCTGTTTCTCTGAAGTTAAATATTATTAAGTTGCAATTTCTTTTCATAACTTATACCTAATAAATTACCTGTTTGGATTCTTTTAAAAAGTTTTGCATCACTCGTGCTTCCCACATCCTTCTGACTCTATGTCTTTATTGTCTATTTATAATATTAATTCTTCTTTTCAATGTTATTTTAAACAAGTTCCTAGACAGATTCATACAAATCAATTTAATTATGAAATACTTACATATTATAAAGTATAGATATTTAGAAAGTGCTAGAAATGAAAAAAAATTAGAAATTTTTCTAGACGTTGTGATAAACAATTAGTGCAATATGTTAAGAATGTGTATTTTATGCAATTAGTGCAATATGTTAAGATCGAGTATTTGTTTATGAAGTAGTAAGTAAGTTTACCTGGTTTTTAAAATAAAAATGATTTTAAAAATAAATTTGAGCAAGGAATGAAATAATTTTAATATTTTCTGCTTTCTATAATTTAGCAGTTCTCATTAAAAAACTATCCCATTTGGAATACATGTGAACAATTGATTTATGTATGTAAAGACTTTTTATTAACTAATTGCTTATGATCCATTATACATATAGTATTATTCAGATGTCTTCTTTTTGCTTTGGTATTTTCATAATTAGCCTTTTGCTCTGAAATGTTTAAAAATATAATTTTTTTAATAATTCTGTCAGAGAACAGTATTAATAGCTCACACTTATGCACATAAATAAGGTGATAATTTGAAAAATTATTTATTTGCATTTATTATACCAAATGAGACAAGTCACAATATTATATAATCACTTGAATGTTCATTATCATTATATAATAGTAATAAGATTAAAATGTATAATACAGTAAAAATTATCATAATTTATATAATCTTTATGAATAACAATACCTTGAATAACTATGTATATTTGTGTGTGTGTGTGTGTACTCACATAAATGTGTACAGGCATACAACTTGTGTAAGCAAATAGAGTTTAGTTTACTAGGGAGAAATAATATCTTTGAAGTATAGATTTCAGATAGAATTCTTAATCTCTAAATGTTTCCTTTCAAACTTATTGCAACATTATATTATTCAGCTATTACTGTAAAGCAAACCATCAAAAACAAACCACAGTGGCATACAACAGCAAGCATTTTTTTTTCTTACATCTCTGAACTTCAGCTGGGAATCAGCTCTTCTCAAGAGGGCTCAATAAATTATTTCTGCTTTAAGCTATAGACAACTGGGCTGGAGTCACTGCTATAGGTTTTAATCTGTTTGGCTGTCCATGTACAAATTTGGAACCCAGGCCATAGAGGCAGCATCTACATGGGAAAAATTTACCTTATGGAAGGGGAGAAGTTAAAGAAAAAAATAAAAAGAGACACACATGCCCCTAACAGCTGTTGCATTTTGAGTTTAGCTGCATGAATTTATCCAAATGAAGGTACCTGGCTAAATCCAAATTTGACTTTAGTTGTTGAAGTGACACAGTCATGGGGTAAATAATATGGATAAAATGAAGCTATATAACTGAGCCATATTCAGTTCATTACAGTTAACATGCTTTCTATTCTTTTCCTTCATAACTCCTAGTAGCCTTAGTGTATGGCAATAGGCCCATTCGTCAGCCCTTGTAACATTATTTAATAGAAACTCAAAATAAAAATACTTTAATCTTGCTTTTAGTTATTGGTAAAAATTATCCATTAATGTCCACATATAGTTTATTCAAGTTGATTTTAATATGCAAGACATTCATTACTCTTAAGATGCAGTTTCTATGGGGGATGAAAGGGGAGGCGGGAGGCTTGATAGAGGGAGGGTAAATGGTGGGACCACACCTACAGAGCATATTGCAAAGGTACAAGTCAAATCTATCAGTAGAACATCAAGGTCTTAACACAATAATTAAGAAAATGAGGTGAAAGTTATATTGATTAGTTTGATGTAAGCACTCTAAATTTTAGAAAAAATCAACACATTGTACCCCACAAATGCATAAATGTATTCATGATCTATGTGTATACGACTTAATAAAAGGAAAAAAAAAAAAACCCAGTCAGGACATCTTGCATTTTTGGTCAGACTGGAAGACTTACACAATATTAAAGAAAGACACCTGTTTAAAAAAAAAAATGTAGTTTCTATAAGATGATGTTGTCTAATTAGCAATGCAAAATACGTAAAGTAGATATGTTTGTGTACTTAGGAGATCTGGTCAGATATTCAGATTTACCAGAGGCACTTACTGTTCTCAGAAATATTTGTCAGTTTGACACCATGACTGCTGCCCAGATACTTCCCATTCACCCTTTCACCCTTTCTATCTTTTTCTTTTCTTTTTTTTTTTTTTTTTTTTGGTTGGATAGTGATATTTTCTACTAGTGTGACAATTGAATAAATTATTATTCAATTCCTCAAAAACTATAGTTTTTAATTTGTTTTGTTAACAGTGATGTATTTATTTCTCAAAACTGATAAATCAAACATATTAATAGGAAATAATATGTATGATTCTACACTGTGATGAAAACTGATTAGTTTATAAGATACGATCCTGGCACCTTATTTGTGGTTTTTTAATTTCCTTTTTCTCATTTTGTATTGCTTTGTAGATAAACATCAAATATAATTTCCTTTTCTCTCATGCTTCAACACATTTCATTCTTCTTCTGCTGTTTATTTGACCATAAGATTTCTGAATACTCCTCAAAAGTCATAAATGCAATAAAAAAAGCTTGACAGATACAGGAATTAGATAAAGGTATTAAAATCTTATTTAAAGTCTCTGACCACAGAAATCAGATAGCTTGTGGTTCATGCCTGTGTGAAATGATTACCATCAATTTTGTATTAAACACTGTTTCCTAGTAACAGACATGAAACATTTGGCCAATAAAGCTTATATTAACAGTGTATTACTTGCCCAAATCTCTGGGGTTTCTTTATACTTACTTGCTCTTGCCACTTGGTCAATGATTACTAGTCAGTGCTATAGTATCTTTATAAATATCTAATTTTTTTTTCTTTTGTAGTCCATGTCTTAATCTGTCACTAGGGCTAGAGTGCAGAAGAGGCATCATAGCTCACTGCAACCTTAAACTCCTAGGTTCAAGCCATTCTCCCACCTCAGCCTCCCTAGTAGCTGGGACTACATGCTCAGACACCATGTCTGTCTACTTTTTCTATTTTGTGTGGAAATATGTCTCATTCTTGCTTAGATCTTGAAATCCTAGCCTTGACTAATCCTCCCATTATGGTCTCCCAAAGTGCTAGGATGACAAGTGTCAGCTACCTCACCTGGCCTAAGTTTTTTTAAATGGAAAATATACTTGGTCACAATCTTATTGAGAAGAAAGAACCTGCTATTTATTTAGACTTTAATAATAGAAAAATACATTTCAGTAATATCAGTGGGAAAAGGAATTGTGTCTCAGAGGAAGTGTCCACAATAAAATAAACCAAGAAAATATGAACAAGCAACAGTGGAAGACAATAAATAAATAAATAAATAAATAAATAAATAAATAAATAAAACCTCTAGGGGCAAGAGGATGAGGGGAACTGGCTTCAAACACTGCAAATTTATCATACCAGAAATTATCGCACAACCACGTGAGATTCTGTGTCAGGAAAGCTAGACAATAATAATAAGAAAAATAATGATACCAATAAAAATGTTCAGGGTCCAGACCCAGAAGGAAGGGAAAGAAAGAAAAATACCTTTGGTGTTCCTTCCCTCTGCAAGGTATTTATAGATCGGAAGGCAGTGATCATTGCTTCTTAGCCTTTTGGCTAAGATCAAATATGTGAGGTAATAAACATGAAGTTGAACAGCTGAACTGATTTTGTAGTCCGTTTGCTGGTAAACAGATCGGAGCTCATAGTCCTCTAAGGTAGAAGGCTCTGAGAAATGGCACAGGCTTTTAGTCAGAATGCCAAATGTCCACACCCCTAGAGTAATTGTGATTCCAAAATCAGCCAGCTTTCACAGTCCCAGCTTGAAAGCTCAATCGCTGACTGGGCTACGACCCTCAACTAACCTACCAAATTAACTAACTACCAACTCAACTAACTGACCAAATCAAAGTAAAATTTTCCAGGATGACACTATTGTACAAGAACTCAATTTATCTCTAAAAGTATAATCTAAAATAACTAATATGGAATAATGTCACTGAGTAGAGAGAGAAATAATTTGTGACTAAAAATCTTAGGGAAAAGCTATATAATAATAAGAGAAAAGAGCCTGTGGCTCAAAGGAGTAAGACGCCAGCCCCGTATGCTGGAGGTAGCAGCTTCAAAACCCAGCCCCAGCCAAAAAAAAAAAAAAAAGTTATCTTAAATCTTTGAGGGAATTATGTGATGAAACAGATATTCAAACTGAAATACATCAGTAAAAAGGACAAATATACAGTTCTTAAACGTCCCCATTAAAAACATAGAGCTGTGACTTACCAAAAAATGACAACCACATACTGCTTTAAAAGACACATTATCAGGGTAAGATGAAGAAATGTTAAGAGGCTAACAGAGAAAAAAACGCACATGGTGGAAACAAATTCAGTAAATTTTAAGCTTTTCAACTCAGGATCTCTTAACAATCTTAATAATTCATGAGTCCAAAGAAACATTTTATATGAGATATGCAACCAATATTTGCTATATTAAAAAATAAAATAAAATGAAAAATATTAAACATGCATTAATTTAGTGTAAAAGAAAAGAAAAAATCTATCACATGTTCATTAAAAAACATTTAAGAAAAATGTATTTTCCGATACAATATATTTAATAAGATTACTGGCCTAATTTTACACTGTTTATAAATATACAATGTATATGTCTAATAAAAACATACAAAGTATATCTACATATCAGAGAGAAAAAGACTATTAAAAATTTTATAAGTTCATGTTATACTTAGAAAAGAAGAAAACTTTGGCTATGGGGAAAGGGGGGGAGGATGAGTGGAAGGAGGGGAATTGGTGGGACCACACCTATGGCGCATCTTACAAGGGTACGTGTGAAACTTACTAAATATGGAATATAAATGTCTTAACACAATAACTGAGAAAATGCCATGAAGGCTATGTTAACCAGTTTGCAGAAAATATTTCAAATTGTATATAAAACCAGCACATTGTACCCCATGACTGCATTAATGTACAGTGATGATTTAATAAAAAAAAAAAAAGTAGATGAATGAAAAAAAAGAAAAGAAGAAAACATTTCCATGCTTTAATTTTACTATATTTCCTTTTCCGGATGAAATATTTGTTATTTTAATGGGAGTAGGCAGAGACACAGATGCAGGATAACTGTACTACAGACTGACACGTCTTGTTGGGCTATCTTCACTTATAACTGCTCTACCTACCGAGGAAATAATTTCTTTTTTTTTCCTCCACTAGGGACTACCATCTACCTTGACCCTGTTATTTTCACAGCATTCTCACATAAAAGATGGTCAGTGAAGAGTAGATTGGGATCATATCTCTCTATGAATTCCACCAAAATGTGTAGTTTTTATGGGTATTCAAAATTCTTAGATTTATACTTACTTGTCTCTTAAAATACAGATGCTATAAAATAGAGTTGGAAAGCGTTGCCGTGTCTCTTCCTTATACTTATTTGTGAGGCGGGTTTAACCTTCACATCTGGTAGATTGCACTTTCTCTAATGCTTTCTTCTACCTGTTCTGTTTGGATCACATATTTTTAACAATAATCTTAAGGATTAATATTGTTATTTCTTAGGGAATGGGGAGGCTGGAGGAAGAGAAACGGGGGATGGGCTAGTTGGCAGAGCAGTCAGAACACACACATTTATTGATAAAATGTGCTGTCTTTTATGGGTGACTTTACCTTATATGTGCTAATGCATATGTTGCACGCAGGTGCATAAATGTAAATGTGTTCCCATGTATATGATAGTAATTAGAATATCTGTCTCTGTTGGTATTAGGTGTGGGGACCAGATGTCGGGGCAGCAGGGCCCTGGCTCCCTGTTCTGGCTTAGGTGCTGGAGTGGCCAAATGTCACAGCGGGGGACATAGTGTCAGGTCCCTGTGTACCCTGGTTTGGGTTCCCAGTACTGTAGAATGGTTACTGGTACCATGTCAATGAAACAAATGAGCAGAGCAAGCTGGTCCAGTCAGGCCAAGTGCCAACGTTTATTTAAAGCACAGTACCTTCCAGACAAGAAAAGGGTCAGTCTGCACATGTAGAGGAAGCTCTAGGTTTAACAAGACTTCTCCTTTTCTGGTGATTCCTACATTTGATGTTAAGTGGTGAGTGGAATATTCATAAACTTTCTTGGAAAAGGGTGGAGAATTCCTGGAATTGGGAACCTTTCCCTTTTCTATTCTTGTAAGGTAATTTTCAGGGGTCATTATGGTATTTGTAAACCGTCATGGCTCTGGTGGGTGTGACTTTTGCTATGTTACTGAGGGTAGGTCATTTAGGGATGCTGTTACCTCAACTGTGCATATGCTCCAAACACACCCTAGCTCAGCCATGACCATATCTCTAATTTGTGGTTTCTCTGTCCCTTTCAGATTGGTCAGGCCTTAGAGACTCTCTATTGCAGACCAAAATTTGGGTCTGTCTTTGGGGACCCCCTTGTTATGTCAACTGTTCATTCCAGTCAATTTCTTCCTTCTAGGGTACAAAGCATTGCCTGGTGTCATCTGTTTCTTAATGGACACCCCTAAAGAAAACCTAAGTTCCCCTTCCTCCTCATCCCAACCCAGCATTCATTCTATTGTTTTTTCATCTGTAAGATAGGAATAGTAATAGTTTATCAGGATTGTAGTAAAATTAGAATTAATCCATGTTTTATTTATTTTCCTATCTTGTTATAAAATTATTTTCAATTGCTTCTAAATATTCACAGCCTAAGTAAAATAGAACCAACTGAAAAAACATATGAAAGTTGCTGCAAAACTATAGAAAAAAGGTGAATTCAAAAGAAATTTTAATAGTCAAATATATGCATATATGTTTACATGTGCATAGTTATGACATATACATACAAATGTACACATCATATATATATGTCTATGTCTCTATATATGTATATGTCTATGAGATGTCAAGTCATCCATGTTCATAGTATTTTGCATGCAGTAATTGAAAATGTAAAGCAATCTTATCTGTTAGTATTTTAGTTTGTGATTGTGTTCATGAAAAATTATAAATAACATGTTAAGTGATTAAATTTGACTAACCATTTAATCAGGAAAAATCAGGTTTTAGGCAAATGGAACATACTAGAATTTGCAGGCATCTAATGGATGATGTCTTTGATAAATAGGTAAGAATGAGTTCCATGATAAGAATGCTACATACAGTCTCTCTACTCTTCAGGTTAGCAAAAGACCATATGGTAATGTTTCAGTTTTTTCCTGATATGCAAGTTAGAATGTTTCCCTATGACATAGAACTGAAATTTGTATTTCCATGACAATTATCTATGTATTGCACTCAGACATAATGCTACAATCATAAACTACATACTACTTTATACATATATTAAATTATAAACACATTTGCCTCTTAACAACAAGGGTTTGAAATGTATGGATCTCCTTATACACAAATCTTTTTCTGTCCATGCCACTTCAAAACAGAAAGACAAACACCTCCTCCTTCTCCTCCTCAACCTACAGGAAAACAATCAGGATAAAGATCTTTATTATAATTTACTTTCACTTTATAAAGGATAAACATATTTTTCTAAGATTTTCTTACTTTTTCTTTTTATAAATTACTTTATTTTTTTTTTTTTTTGAGACAGAGCCTCAAGCTATCCCCCTGGGTAGAGTGCCATGGCATCATAGCTCATAGTAACCTCCAACTCCTGGGCTCAAGCGAGTCTCCTGCCTCCACCTCCCAAGTAGCTGGGACCACAGGCGCCCGCCACAACGCCCGGCCATTTTTTTGGTTGCAGCCATTATTGTTGTTTGGCGGGCCTGGGCTGGGGATTCGAACCCGCCACCTTAGGTGTACGTGGCTGGTGCCTTAGTTGATTGAGCCACAGGTGCCGTGCCTATAAATTACTTTATAATAAGAATATAATATATAATACACATAACATTTAAAAAATGTGTTGATCTTCAGTTTGTGTTACTGGTAAAACTTCCCGTCTACAGTAAGCTATTAGTAGTTAAGTTTCAGGGGAGTCAACATTTCTATACAAATTTTCTACTGGTTAAAGGTCAGCACTATAACCCTCACATTGCTCAGGCATTGGGGTTGAAGCAGCTGTCTGCCTATGTTCTCAGTTCTTGGTGTGCTCATGACTGAATAATGATCAGACCCACCAAAGCAAGGAAAGCATGAAACAAAGTTTATTGAGGAAGAAAAAGATGTGTTTACAGAGCAGGATGCATTCACCACAGACACTGACAAACCTCCTTGTTGTGGCCCCAGTAATGGTCTGGGGTTTTATTTTATAATGTCTGTGTGAGGTCCTCCTCCTGATGCAGACATTATCCTGGAAATACTTTGATGGACAATTAATGACACAATAGTTAACTCTAATTCACTTTCCAAATCCTATTGTGCCTGGGCTGCCTGGCTAGTGGCAGGCAGGCTTTTTCTCTTTCCCTCAGGTGTGGCAGTTAGTGTCTAGGATAGGATTAAGTTGTTAGGATAGGATTAAAGTAAAGCAGAAATAAAATGGGTGGGACAATTGCTCTAGGCAGCACCAGGCCAAAGTTGCCTTGTTCTTTAGGGGCATAAGTTCCTTGCTATCTACCCAACCAAATGTCAACTGTATACATTTACACTTATTTACACAATTGAACACTAATTAGCTACTCCCACGAAGATCTAATTAAGATCTTGAATCAAGAGACCTTGAAAGGGCCTGGTGGGCCTGGCCTCATCATACAAACACTTAAAAATTAGAAAATTTTTTTCCCAGCTGGCTGGAGAAGAGACGACTATAGATATGTGTTCATATAAATATGGAACAAAATAAACATCTGTGCTGTGAACTACCCTTGTTAGAGCAGTATGGTGGCTTGTGGTAGTTTCCAAAATAATTGAAATGAGTGAGTAAAGTTTCAGATAGCAAAGAAAGTTTGTTGAACCTGTACATCAAGCTGGGCCCCATTCTTGTGACTATAGGCCTTGTAGAAAGCACAGTGTTGGGTTTTATACACAGCTTTGAGGAGCATCACCTGCTTCTCAGAAGTCTCCGAAGGTCTTAATTAACTCTGTTCTCAAAACAATCGACCTGCAAGGTCTGAATAACAATGCACCTGTAAGATGTTGATAACAACCCACCTACAAGGTTGTAATCAGCCAATAATAACCCCTGCCAGCCTGACCCTGACCAGTCCAAAATAATCTAACCCCATCCACCATCCATCCTGCTCATAAAAAACTAACCTTTATAATATAGCCCCGGTCATCTCAAGTCTTTATTGAGACAAAATGATCAATACCTTGCCATCGCTGCCTGACAGAAAAAAGGCTGTGTACTCTCTGGGATAATAATATTTACTAGAATTTGGTACTTTAAAACACAATTGCCAGTATATAATAAAAAATTAGGATCATATTTACCTGGATGAATTTGGAGAACATTCTCCTAAGTATCACAAGAATGGAAAATCACAGATGAACTCATGAAAAAAAATGTTCATCATCCCTAATTTTCAGAGAAATGCAAGTCAAAGCTACCTTAAGATATCACCTAGCCCCAGTGAGAATAACCCACGTCACAAAGTTCCAAAGTTGTAGATGCTGGCAATGCTGAGAGGAGGGAAAACTTTCACCGTGTCAGTGGGACTGAAAACTAATTCAGCCTCTTTTGAAAGATGTAGGGAGAATCCTCAAATAGCTAAAAGTAGAACTTCCATTTGATCCCACAATCCCATTACTAGCTATATATTTGGAAGAAAAATAATCATTTTACCATTACGATATTTGCACTAGTATGCTTATCACAGCTCAGTTCACAATCACTAAGATGTGGAATCAACCCAAGTACCCAACAACATGTAAATGGATTAGTAAACTGAGGTATATGTATACCATGGAATACTATTCAGCAATAAAAAGATGGAGATGTTAAATCCTTTATATTAACCTGGATGGAGTGGAGAACATTCTACTTAGTGAAGTGTCATAAGAATGGAAAAGCAAGTATCAATGTACTCAATACTAATATGAAACCAGTAGAGGAACGAATACGCACACACACAAGAGAAAAGCACAGTTAAACTCAAGTGGGGAGAGGATGGAGGAGGGAGGGGGAGAGAGGAGGAAGAGATTGGTGAGCTCTCATCTAAGGTACACAATGTAAGGGTACATGTCACCCCTCTTGGGTGAAGGGCACAACTTCAACTTGGACACTACCTAACAAATGAAGCAATATAACCTAATTGCCTGTAACCTCATATTAATATACAAAAAAAGAAAAATAATGGAAAATCAATGTACTCAATAGTAAATTGAAACTAGTAGATAAGTAACAATAGACCCACATGAGAGAAAAACTCAATTAAATTCAAGAAGGGGATAGGAAGAGAGGGTGCTGGGTAAATTCTCACCTATAATGCACAGGTATATGGCACACTTCCTGGGCAAAGGACACAACCACATCTTGGACTTCATCTTATAAATACAAGCAATGTAATCTAATCGTATATACCCTCATATCAATCTGAAATAAAAAGTAATAATAAAAAAGTAAAATAAATAAAAAATTGGCAGACCTATGAAGAAGCAGAAAAACCTCATTCTTAATGGAATCATTGGTAAGTAGAAGCTGGATTTATTTAGCCATTAGAAATATCAGACAAAGACTTTAATACAATTATTATTAATATGTTCAAGAGACTAAAGGAAAAATGAAAATTGGATTAAAATCGGGGAATTTGAATGAAAAAATATATTTCTAAAAAAAAAGCCAACAAACAAACAGAAAACCATATCTGAAATACAGATTAATGCACAAACTTAATGCAAGCTAGATGTGACAGAAGGAATAATCAGTGTCTTTAATGAAAAGTCTATAAAAGCATTTGTTCCATGATAAACAGGTATATACAAACCTACACTCAAAGACCAAGGGAGCTGAAAAGATGCAGAAAGAGGTAGACAAAACTAATTTCTCAAAAATACATATAGCAGGGACTTATGGACAGAATTGATGTCTCTGGCAGCCAAGAGATGGTGGATCACCTCCAGAACGTATTTTTTTTTTAAGGGGAAAAACACGAGCAGCTTGCTATGTGTTAGACTTTCTTGGGAAACTCATGACCATGACCATGGGGGAGGCTAGACAAACATCTTTATGAGGGGATTACCTATGCTATATGAGGAGTTACCTATGACCCCTGGGGATGTTACATAAACATAATTATGAGAGGTTATCTAACCTGTGGGCATTGGCTCTTTCCAAGGGGTTACTTTACTATCAATAAGAACACCTTGGTATGCAGCAAACTTTGGTCATCATGGTGGTTTTTCTTCAAGATGACATCACTCTTGGTATACGACAGGTTGTTTTTCTACACTCCGCTCGTGGAAACTGGTCTGTACAACAATCTCACATACCCATCTCTTCTGCCATAGTCCCTGGACCTAGAAAGAAGGCCCTTGATATTGTACAGCTGTAGTAGCAGTGCTTTGGCAACAGATAGCAGATTAGGTCCAGCGATATTCCAAACAAGAAAGATCTGAAGGCTTTGTTGAATCATCTCTAGGCTATAGAATACCATGATTTTGTTTCTCTCTAAAGAAGTAAAACAATGAGAGATATATAACATTAATAATTCGAACAGTAGAAGCAACACACACCAGGATTATAATCAAAAAGAGAATTTATACGACAGAATGGGAAAAAAAAAAAACCTATTCCATTAAGAAGCCAACTAAAAACAACAAAAGAAAATTAAAACCTGATTTTTTATTAGAGACTTGTAGCCAGGAGATAATTTAAGATTTAGTTCAAAAGGTGGGTAATAATAAAAACATAAAAACAATGGCCAGGGCTGGAACCTGATGAATGTGCTATAATTTTCTTCTGAGCCTAATTTTTCTCTTTCTTATCCTCTTTTCTACCAAAGAGAAATCATAGCAGGGACAATTTATTTGCAAAATAAATTTTAGTCTTATTATGCTTGGCTGATTTTTTGCATAAAGTGTGAGAAGAATAGTGATTATCCATATGTGTTCTTTTTAATGGAGAGGGGGATCACAGACATGCAAAAACAGTTCCTGACACCAACACCTCCCTCCCATTTGATATGTGACTATTTAGTTGGCTTTGGTAGAACTGTCATAAGGATTTTTAGATAAGACTCTTCAAAGTTTCAAGGCTCAAAATCCAAGGCAAAGATTTACCATCAGACTGTACCTGTAATGAATCGGATAAATTCCTCTCTTCTAACACCCAAAACATCTTGAGTTCCGGGCCTATGTATTTACCGCAGGGTCAGAGATCTTGTAAGTCACCAGGCCATTGAAGTCTACCTCAATTTCTCAAACCAGCCTGGTCATAGCTGAAAATATGAGATTCTAGTTAAAGCCTTAGTAAAATAACTCACACACGTGAGTGTCCCACATGTGTCCTGTTACAACAAAAAGCATACTCTTATGATACTTGTACAAATAATATTGCTATAAAATAAAAATTCACACAAATATCTAGTTTCCAAATTGGGGGGAAATCAGGTAGAAAGAAAGGTAAATGTTTCAGTTTTGCTCACAGATTTATAGTTTACCAATTACTGATGAGAAGCTTCTTTATTCCTCTTCAATCAGGGCAGCATCCTTCCAAACAACGTGTTTGTCCATTGGCCTTGGAACGGCCACCCACCAATGGAGCAGCTCTTTATTGCTCAGGTGAGAGTTGTCTGGGGGGCACTGCAGAATCCAGCGGCTCCTCACATCATTCCAGAGTAGGGGAGAACAAGCTCCCTGCTTCTCGCACCTCCTTGCGCTCGCCAGGTGGTACGAGCCTTTGTAAGCCATTTCCACTGTATTGTGGAGCTGCTCTGGGCACTGCTATCCTATGAGTGCATTTCTTTCACCTCATCAAGACAGCATAGCACGGTCATTTCAGGTTTCAAGATCTTTTTATGCCCCTCATTCATAGGGATAGCTTCAGTTAACATCTCACACCAAGGCAGCAAATGCCCTTCAAGTGAAAATTTTCTAATCAGAAGTCCCATTGATTGTCACTGAGCGGTGCTCACAGGCTACGAACACTCCACAAAGACCTACGAAGGGACATTTGTTCCCAGCAGCACTCGGCTTTCTCTGCACTTCGTGGGCCTGTACCATTAGTATTGCTGAGGGGCTGATTTGCGCATCTTCTGTTTAAGAACAAGAGGTGGGGAACATGTGCAGTCAGATACAATGCTCGTTCCCATAAAACATCTCGGTGAAAGAGACAGGAGTCCTTTGTACAGGCCTGTTTAAACATTGTGACTTTCATGATCCTGTCAACCCTTACATTTGTTTTAAGCCCTAGTCTCAAGAACTTCTCTTCTCCGCTTCCAGACCATTTTACCATTTTTTTTTAAACTTTTGCCTTTTTGGGTTTGAAATAGGAGGTCGAGCCAAGGGACCTGGCCCTTTGTCGATCTCTATTTGATTGATCCACCTCAGCATAGTCCTAGGTAATTTTTGGTCAACTTTCTCATTGTCGTCTGTTTTCCAGCTTTGTAAATCTGTCCAGACTGGGGAAATATGGCAAACAGGGACCCTGTCAGGCTAGGGTACAAACAAGGGCTCCCTCTGCTCTGTCCAACTATTATAGTGTCATGTTAAGAACTTTGTTTTAACCCCGTCATCCCTTATTTTAAATAACCGCCTAAAGTTTTCCACCCTGCTGGGATTAATCCCTGCATCTCCTCTTTCTTTTTCCCCAAACTCCTTCCACTCATTTCATTTTAGCTATATCATTTGTCCTTCACTTTAAAATCACTTTTAAATAATCTCTGAAATAGACATAATTACTTTTTCTTTAACAAAATACCAATCCTGATGTCTTTCTCATAAACTTTTTCACCAAAAATACATCTTACCTTCCTTATCCCTATATAAGAGATAAATTTCTCTTGTATCTACTAGTTTTAATTAAATATACATATAGTTTTTAAAAAATATTTCTTCAATTTGGGGGGTTATTAACATATCTAAATAGACTTAGTTTTATGTACTGTATAAGTGACTTAGCAATATTATGATTATCCATTACTTAATTTGACATAATATGACTTCATGATTACATTACAAAAAAAAGATTTTTGAAAATCTGAAAAGTTCATTTAGAGGCTTGTACTCAGTTTTCACACAATATATGTCCTTTAGAATTATGCTTAAAATACTCATGAAATAAAGATAGTTATCATCTCAAGTTATTTCTTGGTTAATCATTTTACAGCCTGACTTAAAATGTTAGGCAGTTGCTACTGAAGCAAGAACACTAAAGGAAAACACGTGGGTATTTTCCTGATCAGAAGACATGGCTATTTTTACTAAACCAACAATATTAAATTAGTCTTATTTACAAAAGAGTTACTCATGTTATGTGAACTAAAAGGCATTTAAATTCATTCCACAGAGAGGAGGACGAAACGGCTGCGCCACCCTGCTCTGGGAGAGGATTAAAAGTGGCAAAGGATGTGGACCTTTGTGTCTGGGTGTGATATGAGGAATCCACGGTGAGGAGGCAGAGTGAAGAGGCTCGAAATGGGGTGACCTGCTCAGCAGGACCAGAGGAAATTAGGAGAAGTGCTCACACATGGGAACGAGGTAGTGGAGAGAATCTGGGCTCCACACTTGCTCTGGGGATACGATAACCAGTGACCAGAGCAGTGGAAGGACCCATCCACCACCGCGAGCCCCTGGACTGACACAGGCCTGACCAGAGGCTGTGCAGCTTTTTGTTGCTCAGGAGAGAAGGGACAGCTGGCTTGTGAGCCCCGCGTGCTGTGACTAGCACCGTGATAACATCCCATTCTAAAATGCGACTTGTGCCCAGGGTGGGATCTGTGACTGCGGCTCCCCCTTTGCCCTGTGGGTGGTGAGGAAACAGGAAGCCCATCTTCCCTACATACCCTGTGGGAAGTGACGAGGCCCGATGTCCACTGCCATAGCCTGGGCCAACCTACTCAACCTTTCTTCCCAAGGGACCCAGGGGTTGCACACACCTGCAGCCCTGGGCACCCACTGCAGACTGTTGGAGCAGCTGTGCTGCTGCTGCTGCCCCCACAAGGGAGGCTTCAAGTGGGACAGAGCAACTATAGCCACTGCCTTTAAGTATGGGAGGTCTGCATGCCATGGGCCATGCCATCCCTCTCTACAGAGCTTCTCACCAATAGGACATCCGTGGAGGCTGGTGGACAACCCACGGCCAGTCAGCCCACTCAATCAGCCCCAACATGTGGAAGTCTCACCCTTCTGTGGCAAGTGTTTCCATGTTCCTAGGTGTCCAAACCATGATTTTTTTTTTTCCATTTTGTTGCCCTCAGTAGAGTTCTATGGCATCACAGCTCATAGCAACCTCTAGCTATTGGGCTTAAGAAGTTCTCTTGCCTCAGCCAAACCATGGTATTTTTAAAATCCCAAGACACAAAGAAACTAGTAGCACTGTGCAGTAATAACCAGTCATTGCAAATGCTGCCAGTCACTGCGGCTGTCATGAGGGACTTGCTAGCCAGGCACACCGAGGTCATATTGTGTCATGGCACAAAGTAATAGCTGATCTCATTCAAAGAGATCAGAGAACTCAACTGAAAAGAGAGCTAACCTCACACCTGAGAGGAACCATCCCACAACTCTTAAAACTCCACAGGAAAGGCAGAAGCCCTGAAGGGAGTGTGTGTGCCTTTTGCTGGGACTCCTTGTGGGGTCTCTGGACCACAAAGCCTCCCCTATAATTCCTTATGTTGTATCACAGACAGCAAAAGGGAGGAGGAGCAGATGTGAAAAGCAATGAAAGAATCAGAAGCAAAATGTCATATCAATAATAGTAAAGTTACCACAGTGACCAGACACATAATTTCAAAGGGCTGGGAATGGGGGAGGGTCAGATGAAAGAAAAAAAATTCAGAAACAGGATCCCAAAGAGAAATAAAAAGCAAAAATTCTGTGTCCCTCCACTGTCACCCAACACACACACAAATTATATCCTGAATATCAGCTATTAATTAAGCTGAATTCTGATCATAGATCTCTAAAAAAAACCTTTTCTCCCTTCCGCTAGCTGGCCTTCTAACACCGAAGGCCGCTCACAGATGCCATCCCGTCGCAACGGTGTCTCATGGCCCTTCCCTTCCTCACTGCAGTGAGAACTGTGGCTGCTTGGCTGCCAGTATTGGGGGCCATCCCCATCCTCATGCATCCCCTCAGAGACTGGGGGGCGGGGTGCACCTCTCCACAGTGAAGTCCTCAGCCTCCCCGGACCTTTCCCAGTGGCCGCTTTGTCCTCATTACTGATTTCCTGGCCTTTCAGCTCCTGGCTAGCTTGCCAATTGTTCTGTGATGAGCACTATATGCAGGCCTGCACCTAAAGGCTGAGAGAGTTCAGAGACTAAAGAAAAAAAGCTAGCAAATCCAGTTTCTCAGGAATAAACAAACAAACATTTAACAAGAACCTATACACAGACGTGATAGAAGTGATTTCTGCGGTAGTGAAGATGTGGTGGATCCTCACACTCACCCTCCAGAAAGTAGCCTTCATAGAGCAAAATTTCAGGGTAAAAACAGCTGGACATTGCAAACCTTGTGCTCACTGGGGAGGTTATGAGGGTTCATCTATGCTATAGGCATTTTTTTTTCCTTTATGAGGAATTATCTATGTTAGGGGAACAGGTTGGTGTGCAGAACTCGAACGTCAGTCACACGCTGCACGATGGCTTTACTCTTGCCTTGTAACGGGCGGTTCTTCTACAACATTCAAACAGGTGCACAGAGGAGAAGAAAGAACTGAACACAGAACACGAGACATGAGGGACCTTCTCAAACAATCTGCAGTATGTGGAGTTGGAGGCTTAGAAGTAGAGACAGAATATAGAAGAACGACAACGAAGAAGAACTTTTTGAAAGTAATAAAAGTCCTACGCACAGATTTCTAATGTAAACTGAAAGTTTGTGGCCCAACAAGGATAATTCAATGAAGAAACACAGAGCAACATGCCTTGAGTATGCAGAAAGCAAGGATGGAGAGAATGTTACTATGTAGCCAGATGGAGGGGAAAGACACAGCACAACAGCAAAAGCAACTTCTGTTCCCTTCTCAACCAAGGCACCAGAGTCAGAGGAAAATGCAATAATAACTTTGCAAAAGAAATTAAACTTGAAAACCTAGAGTTCAATGAAAAGGAAAAATCAACTTCAGAAATGAAAGGAAAATAGAAACATTTCAAACAAATAAAATTTGAGATAAGGCATGGACAAAAGATTTCAATTATGAAAAAATAAATTTTAAAAACTGTGCACAACTAACTGGTAAAAAAAACCTTTGCTTTTCTTAGAAAAGAAGATTCTTCCACTCAGCAGTTTTAATGAATGCATTCATGATTTTAAAATCAAGAATTTATTGACAATAGAAAGCCAAATTTTCTGGCTTCCTAAATTATTTTTTTAGTAAAACATTGAAAGTGCAATAGTGAGGGCTAGGGTAGGTGAAAAAATCACCATGTAATTTTTTGAACAGAGACATATTAATATAAGGAATTGTTAATTAGTTATAAATATTTTAACTAGCTAATTGTAAAGCAAAAAGGAGAACTCTGGTCCACATAGCAAACCTGAAAACAGCAACCTAGGAAGTAAAAAAAGTGTTTGAGACCGTTAAAATTTCAGAGTTTAGAAGAGGGAACTTAGAGAAAACCAAACCAAACCAAACCTTGACTTCAGGGTGGGTTGCTCTGCTCAGCAGATACAGGTGGGTGTCTCTGAATAGGAAAGAAAAGAGCCTTAGGCCCAGGTGTAGAAAAATATAACTTCTTCAGATTTCTCACTGCTCTTTCAAATAGCCTTAGTCTCCTGAGAGATGTTATCTAATGTTACTTAATGTTCATTTCACATATGCTAGAAGCATTCTACACTTCATATAACCTGAGAATTAGATCTCAGCTAAACGCTCTGATCTGAGAGGACCAAATGGTTAGGGCACAGACCAGATCCCTGGATTAAGCCAAGAGATTCCAGGAAGACTGGAGGGCTTATCTCCCTAGATATTTATATTTCAAAAAATACAAGGTCTGAAACTTACAGACACTTCGAAGTTATTAAAGTTAAAGGTCTTCAGTTTATTTGATGCTTACAAAGACGTGTTTACATTTTAAAATTGTTGGAGTCAAGACTCACAAATATTTTCCACTCATATCCAAGGAGAAAATTTCTCTCTCTCTCACTTGCTCTCACTCTGTGTGTGTGTTTGTATATAGGTACTCGAATATATACATATGTATAAATATATGTGTCCATTATTTATTTATATTATATAAATATAGCATTTTTTCTGGAAAGAGATAAAAACAACTTTCTCCTTATATAAATGTGAAGCTCCGTCATCCTCCTTCCTTTGTGTCCTTTATGAAGTGTAGAGTGACAGGCTATTCTTGCAGGGCATTTTCTGTTTTTTATCTGACTTTTACTGTATTGCTTTGTTGGTAAGATTTGTTGCAGAGGGAGTCAACATAATATTTTCTGCAAGGTAATACTAGACAATAGACAATGTTCGTTTTCTTCCCAAATTCATCTGTTGAAATTTTAAGCCACAGTGAGATAGTGTTAGGAGATGGGGACCCTGGCAGCTACTTAAGCCATGAACATCAAGCTCTCATGAATGGCCTTATTGCCCTTGTAAAAAATACCCTGGAGAGCTCACTCAGCCCTTCCACCACAGGAGGACATAGCAGGAAGACAGTTGTCCCTGAACTAGGGAGCAGGACCCCACCAGACACCAAATCTGCTGGCACTTTGGTCTAGAACTTCCCGGCTTTCGGTTCTGTGCAAAATAACAATAACTTAATAACAAGTACAGAGTGGTTTCTGAGGAAGGAGAAAGGATAGTCCATCAATTTCTAACATCTGATGTCTTTTTTCACATTTTGAAATAGCATAATTTCAAACAGAGGGGATCAGAATTTTTTTTCAGTTTTTTTTAACGTATGTACCCTTTAAATGTTGAAAGAAAACATTCATCTTCTCTAAACTTTTTTTTTTTGAAAAAGTGTTCAAGTTGTTCGAATATGAAAGCATAAGTCTGTTCAGGTATATTTTAGGTAGATACGAAAAAGTAAAATTAATAACAATCACAGATCTGGGGAGACATGGATACAGGGAATCACATCTTCCTAGAATGTAAACTTCTGCAGGAATTAGGGCCGGATAAGGAAAACCAAAACTGCAGAAATCCGAGAGGCTCGGTGCGGACAACACTGAGCTTTAAAACTTCCAGGGGGACCTGGTCACGGAGGTGGCCTCCCGCTTTTGTGAGTTGTTCCGCGTTCTCCTAGTTGGTTTTCCTTAACACTGAGCTTGCAATAAATGCTCTTTCATTAAGTTTCTTTAATCACCCCAGTGAGTGTGCCAGTTGTTCCTGTCAGGACTTATAAGATTGTTGGAAATGAGAATGACTACAGGAAACGTGATTCTAAAAAGGGAATTGAAATTGGATTGGTAACATATTTTTAAAGTACACAATAACATGATTGCTGGAGGGGGTTTATGGATGGGTGAACTGTGGCCTACAGAAACTCTTTTCACTGTGTTAATTGCTGATGGAGTGGGCTGTGGATGGAGGGCAAGGCAGTGGGGGACACAGCTGTAGCACTTGGTTACAACGGCAGCAGTCGCGATTACAAACGGCCTGGCTTGAGGCAGCTATGTCTGAAGTTTTTAGAGTGTATTCAGGGCAAGGATGAAAAATCAGAACGCCTCAATGGCAGGTCTAGAGGAATTTCTTATCTCTTGCACTTTGGGGGAGGCCTTAGAATCAAGCCCAAGGCCTAAGCATGAAAATCGAAGTTGCAGTGCCAATATGCAACTCCATCACATTCTTACGCTGAGATAGGTACTGTCGGAGCAAAGGAGTGAAACTCTGAAATGCACAATGAAAAATTGTGCATAGGCCAGGTGAGGCTGAGAAAATTTGTGCTAAAACCCTTCTGAGTGTTTCTTGATAGGAAAAGCAATTTATTTCTCCCTCTATGAAGAAATCATCCTTCTGCTTAAATGCATTTCCTGTGAGACGGGGCACTCCACAATTGCATTCTTCTTAGTAAATTATTTATTTTAATAACTGGCTCTACCTTTGAGTGGCATCAATATCATCTAAATTCAGTTAAAGCATAGACTAAACTGTAGCTACTGAGGTTGAGAATCAGAACTATCTAGGTAAACGTGGGATGAAGGTATCTGAAAGCCTGGAGCAGCGTTTTCAATCTTTTTTTTTTTTTTTTTATAATCTCACAGCACACTTGAACCTATAGTTAAATTTGCATGGTACAGTTAAATTATGTCGATCAAAAAAAAAGTTAAAAAAAATTTTAAAAAGAACTTATTTTAAAGATTTTTAAAAGTTATTTTAAAATAACTTAATAATCTTTAAAATTTTTCTCAGCACAACTAAGATCATCTCACATGGCACATGGGTTGAGAATCACTGATCTAGAGAAATGGGATTCTTCAGCCACTTCCTACTCATATCCCCCCAGAGAATACTCCGGGCACGCAGAATGATCTGATGAGGTGCTCATCCCTTTGGTAACTTCTCTGTAAATTGCAAATGACAATGGAAAATGTTTTAGTGGGATTGAGAATAACATATTATAAAATGGTAAAGGCTGTATATTGGGGTTTAACCCGAGAATTAATTTGAATGCCAAAAATAGGCTTCAGGAAAAAGTTTTACTTGCTTTGAACATTTTTGGAAATTTATGGAAATTAATTGATTAGAAAGTTTTTATGAATGAGACCGTTGGACACCCCTACAGTGCTACCTAATTTCGTATACACCCACACACATGGAAAACTTACAGATGTGGGAAGCAGAGCCCTAGCCTCAGTAACACTGGACAGAATCCAGAACCTCTTCTTAAGTTCCCAACTCCAAGCCAATCCAGGACTATTTATCACTGATAGAACACCAAGTTCTCTTGAAGAAGAACTAAGCTCTCTGCCCATGACAGAATAATGTGAATCTTTCCCCTGTTATTTTGAAAAGTTACTTTCATGTTGCAGGGTGACATTGCATTTGGGGAAGAGAAATTATGCTGTGATCATCAGAAATACTTTTTGAACTGAAATAGTAACTCCTAGAGACCCATAATTCTCAGTGATCTGGCAAAGTCAGGGTTTCTAAAATAAAGGTACCCAATCTGGTCTCTGCTCATCTCATTCTCATAGTAGACGCCTGTGACCACCGATCCATCTGATGTTTGTTTCACTATTCTAGAGCACATGATAGAAATATAAATATAAGTCTCTGGCAAAAGTCCCATACTCCTTTCTGATCCTTGGAGTGAGGGAAACACTGGCAAGAAGTGCTTATCAGAGCCCTTCTAATGGTCCCTAGAAAATGAACAATGACTACAGATTATTGCAAATTAGTTGATAATAATAATGGCACATGAATTTCTGCCATTTGTGAAATCTATATTGAAGCAAACAAATACAATTCCTGGCAAGTGGTATATAGTCATTGGCCGATCAATTTGTTTCTTTGAAATTTCTATCAACAAAAAATAAGTAGGAATAATTTATCTTTATTTGGTAAAAAAATTAATCACATTGCTCTTTCCCCCTCTTTTATCAGGACCGTATCATAACTTGGTCAATGCCATCATGTTGTCTGGGGTGATTGCCATCATCCCATTATCTCACAGAACATAGACCATTAGGCTTGATGGATTGGGTAGTATACAATTATGGGAGCAGGTTTAATCAGTCTATTATAAATTGTTGCTTCTGTAACAGTTCAGTGGGGATTCTGAAGTTGCTGTTATGTCTTCAGGGAAGACAGGTGAGAAAAAACACTGATCTTGAAGCCGGGAAAGTGTTGGCAGCATAAGCTTCCATAAGGACAAACTGATACCTGGGAATACAACTCCTGTCTTTGTATTATTGCAGCCAACCTTGACAAGATGTGTAAACTTCAAAAGATGTTAACATCCTTTATCATGAAGTTGCACATGCACCAGCTAAGGACTCAGTGAAACTGAGGAGAATACCTGACAGGAGCTGAAGAAGCTGTGGGCTCAGCTGCCATCCTGTACCAACAACAGAAGCAGCAGATTAGTGACAACATTGGCACATGAGCTAGAGTGGCGCCAGCACACTGTACCAACTCTTAGAGAATCTTTGCTGCTGCTTAATTTCCATATTCCAAATAGCATGAAAATTTCTCCCATGTCCAAATCTGACTAAAAACCATAGCAGAAAAAACTGCTAGAAAACAGATTCAGTACACCTACGTTGACATGATACAAAACCACCACGAGCTTTAGAATCTTGCAGACCAGGTGGTATTGGAGTGTTGTAGCAGATAGGAATTATGTAGAGATATCCGGCAAAGCACAGTAGAACAAACACATCTGGAGTTCTAATGTTTTGTAATAGAGGCAGGACTTGCTTTGCTAATAACTATCGTCCATTTGAAAACAGTCTCCGACATGTCAGTAGACCGCTCTTCTTGCTGAGTATCTGGCTGTGGGGTACCGGTGACCAAACCTTTGCAGCATAAGTGGATTCAGTGAATCAAAATCAGACCCATGCAGAAATATTCAAGTGCAAATGGAAATTGAATACCTGGGATGGTGTCTGGCAGGTCCAGGGCAACAGTAAATATACAACATAGCTGACCCAGTTATCCATTGTGTCTGCCCCTATTCCTTGTGGCCCACTTTTGAATGGACACTGATAATTTTATGGAGAATTCCTTTGAACAGGTTAATATAGGAAGGAAAAACACAGACACAGTTTCTAATTGGGTTTGCATAATATGCTGGAACTGGTTTAAAGTAGATGGCTACTGCATTATAGGCCAGTTCAGGAGTAAGTAAGAGAGACAAAAAGCTTCAAAGAATAGAATTTTGTTCATTGCATCTAGTTTCCTACTTAATGTGGAAGGGGAGGAAGTTTGAGTAATGGACTCTGGGAGAACTACTTATATGGAACTTTCAGAATGGTCCAAAATGTAAGCTATTTATGTGCCGTGCAAATGTCCATAAAAGGGCAACTCAAGAGAAGTAGAGGTTCGACAGTCAGGTGGGAAAGATGGCTTTTCCTGAGGATCTTGATTCTCTAGCCATCCTACTGTTTACTTGATGGGCTTATTTATGAATTTTCCACGGTAGCAAGAGCAGAAATGGTACTTTTGGCTCAATAACATGCATGTCTCTTAATTAAGGCTGATCTGACCACCTTCCACTGCTAGCGAGAACAGAGGCCAAAGGTCAGCCAGCCCCTGGTGACAGGTTGATTATACTAGAGACTCCCATGTCCTATGGAGAAAGATATACATTCCACATAAGGATTTCTTTTTTCTATTAAAAAGAACTTCTAGACTATCATTCAAAGTCGTTAAAAATTCATTTTCCATTTTCACAGAATACATTTTATGGTCAAGGAAATTATTTTCTGTTTGCTGCTATTATAGAATGCTAAAAACTGAGTAATTTATAAAAAAAAAATAGACATTTGTTTCTCGCAATTCTGGAAGCTGGGAAATCCAAGCTCAAGGTAATGGTAGGATCAGTACCTGGTAAAGTCCTACTATCTGCTTCTAAGATGGTGTCTTGTGTGCTGCATTCTCTGAAGGGGATAAACGCTGTGTCCTCACATAGTGGAAAGGACAGATAGGACAAAACAGCAGAAAGGGACAATTCTATGTGAAGCCTCTGCATTGGGATTAATCCCATTCATGAGGGTGGAGCTCTCTTGACCCAATTACCTCCAGAAAGCTCCATCTCTTAATGCTATTGCATTGTAGCTTAACTTTCAACATGAATTCTGGAGAGATACAAACATTTAAACCACAGCAGAAAAAACAGGGATAAACTCACACTATAGAATTCACTGTGATGCTGTGATAGAATCGGGAATTGCTTTGCTGACTGTTCAACTGAAGTGTTAGGAATCAATATCCTGTAATTATGGAGTTCAATACTATTGGGTGTGCTGGGTACCTTAAATCAGCTGCCGATATTGTTATTTTTTGTTTATACACAGTGAACTATGGTCAAATAATTAAAGGCTGGGGTTGAGAGTACATTGTTTACAATCATAATGTTATGATACCTAAAATGTGATTGCTTAAATATGGCCGGACTTTGTCTAGCTACTGTTCACTCCTCACATATTTATAACCTACTAGAACTTCTTTTTTTTTTATTGAATGGTAACTATGTACATTAATATACTTCTGGGGTACAGTGTGGGGTTTTCACATGCAATCCGAAATACTTCAATCAAACTGATCAACACAGCCTTCATGTCATTTTCTCAGTTATAGTTTTAAAACATTCTGATTCTACTCTTAGAGAGTTTCACTTGTACCCCTGTAAGATA
>CAUYQV010154077.1:0-17926 GCA_963574575.1 Galagoides demidoff | reverse complement strand
TGCAACCAAAAAATATAGCCAGGCATTGTGGCGGGTGCTGTAGTCCCAGCTACTTGGGAGGCGGAGGCAGGAGACTTGCTTGAGCCCAGGAGTTGGAGGTTGCTGTGAGCTGTGATGCCATGGCACTCTACCCAGGGGGACAGCTTAAGGCTCTGTCTCAAAAAAAAAAAAAAGAAATGTTTTAGGTTAAGACACACTTGTATGCATTTTTATGCAAAGTAAAGCCCAGTGCCTTTTTGAGTCCTTCGCTTGCCCTCTCTGTTAAGATTTGAGCAGAAGGTGGCACTGACCTCCCTCTCTGGCTTCCCTGGCACCAGCAGGAGGTGACAGACCATAGCTGAGTGCCTGTTACTTAGTTCCCCAGTTCCCTGGGCAGAGCCTGCATGGACTGGCTGGGATCACAACCAAAGGTCCCACTTCCACAGGGGTGGGCCCTGCACACAGCCTCTCTGTCTCCAGGTTCTGGAAACCACTCCCCTCCCCTGATCCCTGCAGGCCCAGGGGAGGTGACCACGTTATTGTTTCTAGTATCAAATACTGCAGTGTCCCTCCTGGTTACTCTACACCCTCCCCTCACCTTTGTAAATAGTCCCTTTATGAAACTCTCCTTAAATTACCCAATCGAGTGTGTCATCTGTTTTCTGCCAGGACCCTGACTGATATCATCCCTAAAGAGATAGGGAGTAACTCATCCAAGTTACTGAGTGTTAGTAGGTGGCATAACCAGGCTTGGAAACAGGTCTGTCTGCATTCACAGCCTGTGCTGCTTCTGCCTGATCAGCTTGCTAGGCCCAAGAAGGCGTCTGCTTGAGGAGCTGTAAGCTGGGCACGTGGGATGACATCCAGCACCAGGCTCGGGAAATGAATTCTTTTCCTACTCCACACCCTACCTACACCATGGCATTCCCAGGGCCCATTCTTCCTCTGCCTTTCCTAAAGCTGGTGAGTGCGCTCCTTCTATTCAGCTGTCGTTGCACTTGCCAGGAAGCCTTTGCTTGCAGGGGGCCCAGAGCAGCCAACTTAAAGACTCATGTGGTGCCCTGTGAAACATATCCACACATTCTTGGAGATTTTTCACATCAGCAGTAGAATCTAATTTCTCTTTCTTGAATATGAGCTGCCCCTAGCTAATTACTGCTAACAAATAAAATACAGAGGAAGTGATAAGGTATGTTGACCTTTTTTTTTTTTTTTTGAGACAGTTTCATCATGTCGTCCCTGGTAGAGTGCTGTGCCGTCACAGCTCACAGCAACCTCAAACTCTTGAGCTTAAGAGATTCTCTTGCCAGCCTCCCAAGTAGCTGAACTATAGGCGACCACCACAACACCTGACTATTTTTTTATTGCAGTTATTTAGCTGGCCAAGGCTGGGTTCAAACCTGCCACCGTCGGTGTATGTGGCTGGTGCTATAACCACTGTGCTATGGGCGCTGAGCCAAGGGCTCTTTCTTCCTGGGACACTCATTCATAGAATGCAGCTGCTGTGCTTGTGAGGAAACCAAGGCCACCTATAGAGGCATGTATGAGTAATCCAGCTGGAGCCACTGCTATGAGGAAGCCCTGAAGCCCAGCCATGGCTCCAACACAACTGCATGAGAGATCCTGGTAAGAACTGCACAGCTGGGCTTGGTGCCTGTGGCTCAATCAGCTAAGGTGCCAGCCACATACACCTAAGGGGTGGGTTCGAATCCCAGGAGTTGGAGGTTGCTATGAGCTGTGATGCCATGGCACTCTACCTAGGGGGACAGCTTGAGGCTTCATCTCAAAAAAAAAAAAAAAAAAAAGAACTGCACAGCTGGCTCAACAGGTGGCTCTCGCCTGCAATCCTAGCAATCCTAGCAGTCTGGGAGGCCGCAGCAGGTGGATAGCTTGAGCTCACAAGTTCAAGACAAGCCAGACCAAAAGGCAGACTCCGTCTACTAAAATAGAAAAAACTGGGTGTCACCTGTGGCTCAGTGAGTAGGGTGCTGACCTTCTATACCAAGGGTGGCAAGTTCGAACCTGGCCCCGGCCAAAATGCAACAAAAAATAGCTGGGCATTGTGGCGGGTGCCTGTGGTCCCAGCTACTTGGGAGGCTGAGGCAAGAGAATCGCCTAAGCCCAAGAGTTGGAGGTTGCTGTGAGCTGTGATGCCACAGCACTCTACTGAGGGCAAGAAGGTGAGACTCTGTCTCTAAAAAAAAGAAAAAACTGAAGCAAGAGGATCGCTTGAGCACAAGAGTTGGAGGTTGCTGTGAGCTATGACACCATGGCATTCTACCCAGGGTCACAGCTTAAGACTCCAACTCAAGGCTCGGAGCCTGTGGCTCAAGTGGCTAAGGCGCCAGCCACATACACCTAAGATGGCAGGTTTGAATCCAGCCCGGGCCCGCCAAAACAACAATGACGGTTGCAAAAAATAGCCAGGCGGTATGGTGGCACCTGGGGCCCAGCTACTTGGGAGGCTGAGGCAGGAGACTCGCTTGAGCCCAGGAGTTGGAGGTTGCTGTGAGCTGAGATGCCATGGCACTCTACCCAGGGGGCTTGAGGCTCTGTCTCAAAAAAAAAAAAAAAAAAGACTCCAACTCAAAAAAATAAGAATTGTCCCATTGAGCCCAGTCAACTCCAGGAACACAGAGAGATGATAAAATGAGGGCTACTGCTTTAAGTCACTAAGTTTTGAGATGGTATATGCACAGCAATAAAAAATTGAAAAACCCTCTTCTTTGTAGGACTGGTCATACTACCAATATTGGTTCTCTTTGGAGTGTTCAATGCCTTCACTTGGAAGACAGCTGTCCTCTAATTCTCTTAAAAAATCTCAAAGTCTCCAATTGATAGCCCCATCATGACCTTGTCTTGGATTTTGTTCTTAGACACTTGAAAATTCAGTAACTTCTTGGGATTAAATGCACCTGAATTTTTTATTTTTTTATTTTTTGAGACAGAGCCTCAGGCTGTCGCCTTGGCATCACAGCTCACAGCAACCTCCAACTCCCGGGCTCAAGCAAGTCTCCTGCCTCAGCCTCCCAAGTAGCTGGGACCCCAGGCGCCCGCCACAACGCCCGGCTATTTTTTGGTTGCAGCCGTCACTTGAGCCACAGGTGTCGAGAGAGATAATCCTGTTTTTAAAAATAGCTTCACAGGGCTCCGCACCTATAGCTCAGCGGCTAGGGTGCCACCCACATACACCAGAGCTAGTGGGTTCGAACCCAGTCTGGGCCTGCCAAACAACAATGACAACTGCAACAAAAAAAATAGCCGGCGTTGTGGCGGGAACCTGTTGTCCCAACTACATGGGAGCCTGAGGTAAGAGAATCGCCTAAGCCCAAGAGTTTGAGGTTGCTGTGAGCTGTGATGCCATAGTACTCTACTGAGGCTGACAAAGTGAGACTCTGTCTCAAAAAAAGAAAAAAAGGCTCAGCTAGGAGTTGGAGGTTGCTGTGAGCTGTGATGCCACAGCACTCTACCCAGGGTGACAGCTTGAGGCTTTGTCTCAAAAAAAAAAAAAAAAGAAGAAAACAAAAAAACTCCAAAAAACCATGAAGTAGCCTCAGCACCTATAGCTCAACGGGTAGGGCGCCAGCCACATACACCAGAGCTGGCGGATTTGAATCCAGCCTGGGCCTGCCAAACAACAATGACAACTACAACCAAAAAATAAAAATAGCCTGGCATTGTGGCAGACGCCTGTAATCCCAGCTACTTGGGAGGCTGAGGCAAGAGAATCACTTTAAGCACAAGAGTTTGAGGTTGCTGTGAGCTGTGACGCCATGGCACTCTACTGAGGGTAACAAAGTGAGACTCTGTCTCAAAAATAAATTAATTAAAATCTAAACAAAGAAACAAACAAAAAAACCCAATAAAACCACGAAGTGTTCATTACATTCTTATTGATCATTTTTTTTAAATATCAAGAACTTTGTAAAATTTTAGCCTAATTTTATAAAGAATATTTTTGCTTAAATCAAACAAATTCAGTTTTTAATTTTGCAACTAAGGGCCAGGTGTAGTGGCTCATGCCTGTAATCCTAGCATTCTGGGAGGCCAAGGTGGGTAAATCGTCTGAGCTCAGGAGTTCCAGACCAGCCTGAGCAAGAGGTAGATACAGTCTTTACTAAAAATAGAGAAAACTGGCTCGGTGCCTGTAGCTCAAGTAGCTAAGGCTCCAGCCACATACACCTAAGGTGGCGGGTTTGAATTCAGCCCAGCCTGGGCCTGCCATACAACTATGATGGCTGCAACCAAAAAAAAAACAGGCATTGTGGCGGGTGCCTGTGGTCCCAGCTACTTGGGAGGCAGAGGCAGGAGACTCGCTTGAGCCCAGGAGTTGAAGGTTGCTATGAGATGTGATGCCACGGCACTCTATCCAGGGGGACAGCTTGAGGCTCTGTCTCAAAAAAAAAAAAAAAATAGAGAAAACTAGCCCAGTGTGGTGGCTCACACCCAGCACTTTGGGAGGTCAAGATGGGTGGATTGCCTGAGCTCAATAGTTTGAGACCAGCCTGAGCAAGAGTGAGACCCTGTCTCCAAAAAAATAGCCAGGCATTCTTGTAGGCCTCTGTAATCCCAGCTCCAGCTCCTTGGGAGGCTAAGGCAAGAGGATCTCTTGAGCCCAAGAGTTTGAGATTTCTGTGAGCTATGAGGCCAAGACACTCTAATGAGGGTGACCGAGTAAGACTCGTCTCAAAAAAAAGAAAGAAAGAAAAAAAAAAAAGAAAACTAGCAAAATGTTGTGGTGGGAACCTGTCATCCCAGCTACTTGGGAAACTGAGGCAGGAGGATCACTTGAGCCCAGGAGTTCAAGGTTACTGTGAGCTATTATGCCATAGCACTCTACCCAAGCTGACAGAGTGAGACTGTGTCTAAATAAATAAAAATAGTGGTAGTCTGACCATGGCCTTAGTGTTCTCTTCAGGCCAGGCACAGTGGCTCACATATGTAATTCTAGCACTATGGCAGGCTGAGGCAAGAGTGCTACTTGAGCCCAGAAGTTCAAGACCAACTTGAGCTCTGGAGTTCTGGACTAGCCTGAGCAAGAGATACACCCAGGTTTGGGCAATAATGAGACTCCATTTCTACAAAAAGCCAACAAACAAATAAAAAATTTGTCTACAGCCATACCACCCCGAATGCACCTGATATCTTCTGATCTTGGAAGCTAAGCAGGGCTGGGCCTGGTTAGTATTTGAATGGAAAACCACGTTGGTGCTGTGGGTGGGCACCTGTAGTTCCAGCTAGTTGGGAGGCTGAGGCAGGAGGATTGCTTAAGCCCAGGAATTTGAGGTTACAGTGAGCTACGACCACACCACTGTATTCTACTCCTGGTAACAGAGAACAGAGTAAGACCCTGTCTCAAAAGAAAAAAAAATGGTGGGCAGCGCCTATGGCTCAAAGGAATAGGGTGCCAGGCCCATATGCCAGAAGTGGCAGGTCCAAACCCAGCCCCAGCCAAAAACTGCAAAAAAAAAAAAAAAAAGTTGGCACCTATGGCTCAAGGGCAGGGCGCCAGCTCCATATGCCAGAGGTGGTGGGTTCAAGTCCAGCCCCAGCCAAAAACTGCACCAAAAAAAAAAGTTGGCATCTGTGGCTCAAGGGCAGGGCGCTGGCTCCATATGCCAGAGGTGGTGGGTTCAAGTCCAGCCCTGGTCAAAAACTGCAAAAAAAAATAAAAAAAGAAAGAAAAAAAAATTTGATACTGCATTACGTGAGAATCACCAAGATATATGATTGTGATTTTCATTACAACCCTTTGTATTCATCTGTTTGATCATTAATTATCAAAATGTGAATATCTTGGCGGCACCTATGGTTCAAAGGAGTAGGTGGATTGCCTGAGCTCATGGATTGGAGACCAGCCTGAGCAAGAGTAAGACCCTGTCTGTAAAAAATAGCCAGGCATTTTGGTGGGTGCCTGTAATCCCAGCTACTGGGGAGGCTGAGGCAAGAGAATCTCTTAAGCCCAAGAGATTGAGGTTGCTGGGAGCTGTGATGCCATGGCATTCTATCTAGGGAGACAAAGTGAGACTCTGTCTCAAAAAAAAGTGAATATCTCATTTCCCTAGTTGTATTACTTTGTTCATTTATTTAGTATATACATACATACATATATATATATATATATACACACATACATATATATATTTATATATATACACATACATATATATATTTATATATATACATACATATATATATATATATTTTTTTTTTTTTTTTAAGATAGCCTCAAGATATAGCCCTGGGTAGAGTGCTGTGGCGTCACAGCTCACGGCAACCTCAAACTCCTGGGCTTAAGTGATTCTCTTGCCTCAGCCTCCCAAGTAGCTGGGACTACAGGCGCCCACCACAATGCCTGGCCATTTTTTGGTTGTAGTTGTCATTGTTTGGCAGGCCCGAGGTGGATTCCAACCCGCCAGCTCTGGTGTATGTGGCTGGCGCCTTAGCCGCTTGAGCTATAGACGCCACCTATTCACTATATATTTTGGAGTACCAGTTACATATTAGGTGCTGTGCTAAGGCCTGGGAGGCATAGAAAGAATTAAAACAGATAATCCTGGGTGGCGCCTGTGGCTCAATCGGCTAAGGCACCAGCCACGTACACCTAAGGTGGCAGGTTCGAGTCCCCAGCCCGGGCCCGCCAAACAACAATGATGGCTGCAACCAAAAAAAAAATGTCCGGGCGTTGTGGCAGGCGCCTGTGGTCCCAGCTACTTGGGAGGCAGAGGCAGGAGACTCGCTTGAGCCCAGGAGTTGGAGGTTGCTATGAAATGTGATGCCACGGCATTCTACCCAGCGGGATAGCTTGAGGCTCCGTCTCAAAAAAAAAAAAAAATTAGAATTAGTTAGCAACCAATTTTAAAAATCAGGAGACTTCACATGAAGATCCAGATTAATTGTTTCTTTTGAAATATAGAAAGCTCAAGTAGTCCTGGTTTCTCTATCTCCCAAGATTGCAGTGAGCTAGGAGGGGAGCATCTGCCATCACTTTCAACAGGGCCTGAACTCACCCAGTTCCCTGCAGGCTTTGCCACCCACCCCCTACTACTGAGAGAGAAGGCACAGCCTACTAGCACTTGACCAGTTTTTGCCCTTCCAAGCCACATGACTTTTCCCTTTTATGGTGCTGAAAACAAAACAAACAAGTTGAATTTCCAGTCATTTGAGCAGAGATACTATACCTGTTTTCCAGAATGACCTCTCTGGGGCAGGAACATTGGATATGCCAGCAAAGTTGGAGACCTTACACCAGCAAAGATGGATGCCCTCTGAGGTTTAGGCCTGCCAGGACCTCCAATCAGCCTGTCTTTTTCTTATAATTTGCTAGGTAGTCCATATAAAAAGAGATGTAATTTTTGAAATAATAGGCTTAAGCCAGGTGCCTTGCCTCATGCCTGTAATCTTAGCACTCTGGGAGGCCAAGACCAGAGGATCCCTTGAGCTAAGGAACTTGACACTAGCCTGAGCAAGAGTAAGACACTGTCGCTACTAAAAATAGAACTATTAGGGCGGAGCCTGTGGCTAAGTGTAGGGTTTAGGCCTCATATACCGAGGGTGGCGGGTTCAAACCCAACCCTGGCCAAATTGCAACAAAAAAATAGCTGGGCGTTGTGGCGGGCGCCTGTGGTCTCAGCTACTTGGGAGGCTGAGGCAGGAGAATCCCTTTAACCCAAGAGTTGGAGGTTGCTGTGAGCTTGTGTGACACCATGGCACTCTATCAATGGCGATAAAGTGAGATTCTATCTCTACAAAAAAAAAATATAGAGAGAGAACTATTAGCCAGGGATTGTGGTGGCATGCCTGTAGTCCCAGCTACTCAGGAGGCTGATCACTTGAGGCCAGTAGTTTGAGCTTGCATGAGCTATGATGACACCACTGCACTCTAGCCCAGGTGACAAAGCAAGATCTTGTCTCAAGAAACAAATTTTAAAAAGTGTTCTTTTTTTTTTTTTGAGACAGAGCCTCAAGCTGTCTCCCTGGGTAGAGTGCTGTGGCATCACAGCTCATAGAAACCTCCAACTCCTGGGTTCAAGCAAGTCTCCTGCTCTGCCTCCCAAGTAGCTGGGACTACAGGTGCCCGCCACAGTGCCTGGCTATTTTTTGGTTGCAGCCATCATTGTTGTTTCGCAGGTCCGGGCTGGATTCGACCCTGCCAGCTCAGGTGTATGTGGCTGGAGTCTTAGCTGCTTGAGCCACAGGCGCCGAGCCTAAAAAAGTGTTCTCAAGGGGATTACTTTGGTTGTGATGTCACCAAAGGTGGTGTGGAGCACTGCCAACGAAGCAAGGCAATGATATCAATTTTGAGAGACTGTTTGTTGGCCTAATGGGGTGAGAGGAACAGAGAAAAGTGAAGTAAAGTTTGGCCCCAGCGTTTTCGTCAGCCATGGGGACTGAGACAACCCAATGAAAGCAAAGGCAGTGGACATGACAGCAGAAGGCTTACCAGGTTGCTGGGGAAGATGGAAGTGATGAACCCTGGCTGTGGTGGAAGGAGGATGATAGGAGGGAACCTGAGGTGTGGGGTGGGGAAAGGGTCACTCCTGTAGGTGAGCTCATGGCTGGTAAAAACACTGAAGCTGGATAGCCCAGGTACCTGCTGTGGAACAGCACGACAGGTCAGCAAGAGAGTAAGGGGGTCAGGGAATGAGTTTTGGAAAGGTTTTGATTGAGATTCTTTTTTTTTTTTCTTTTTTTGAGACAGGAGCCTCAAGCTGTCCCCCTGGGTAGAGTGCTGCGGCATCACAGCTCACAGCAACCTCCAACTCCTGGGCTCAAGCAAGTCTCCTGCCTCAGCCTCCCAAGGAGCTGGGACCACAGGCGCCCACCACAATGCCCGGCTATATTTTGGTTGCAGCCATCATTGTTGTTTGGCAGGCCTGGGTTGGATTCGAACCTGCCACCTTGGGTGTATGTGGTTGGCGACTTAGCCACTTGAGCCATAGGCACCGAGCCTTGACTCAGATTCTTAAACCTGGGCCTGGACACAGGCCTGGAGAAGTAGGATGCATTTTTTCAGGGTGGAAAGAGTTAACAGAGCATATCTCTTCTCAAAGGCTGAGACTACCACAGAGACCCTCTTTAGCGGCTTTTGGGCTGCATAAGATAAAACTCAGGCTGCCTGTAGTCGCATGCATGGCCTTTAATTCACTTGTGCCTCCAGAAACCTGGTTTGGGTGGGGGAGGGGAGCTAATATAACTGTTCTCATTTACCTAACCTCATACTTCGCTCCCTTTCCATTATCCCTGAGGGCTTCTGGAAGAATGAGAGAAAGGAGTACACAGCCTGAGGCTGGCTATGTAAGGTAAAGAGACGCAGCATGCATGCATTCATCCATTCAATTAACATTTCTTGGGAACCAGGCCTGCACTGGATAGGTAGACCTGGTGAGAGCATGTATAGTGAGAATAAGATGGAGTCATTCAGGTTAAGACTGAGATAACACAGCTGGTCTGGTCAGTTTAGTTCCTACATGACCTTCACCTCATGTTTCCCATTCTTGCTCTTTTGTAAATTCAGCTTTAACCTAAAAGTGTAGATCTTGAGTAGTTTAGGGCAATTGATATAGGAAATTAACTTTTTTTTTTTTTTTTTTTTTGAGACAGAGCCTCAAGGTGTTGTCCTGGGTAGGTGCTATGGCATCACAGCTCACAGTAACCTCCAACTCTTGGGCTCAAGTGATTCTCCTGCCTTCACCTCCCAAGTAGGTGGGACTACAGGCGCCCACCACAATGCCCAGCTATTTTTTGGTTGCAGTCATCATTGTTATTTAGCGGCCCGGGCTGGGTGTACGTGGCTGGTGCCTTAGCTGCTTGAGCCACAGGAGTCCATCCAACTTTTTTTTTTTTTTGAGACATAGTCTCACTCTGTATTACTGTGTCAGAGCTCACAGCAACCTCAAACTCCTCAGCTCAAGCTATTCTCTTGCCTCAGCCTCCCCAAGTAGCTGGGACTACAGGGGCTGGCCACATGCCCGCTTTTTTTTTTTTTTTTTTTTTGCAGTTTTTGGCCGGGGAGGGGGGAGGGCGGTTTGAACCCCCCACCTCTGGTATATGTAGCCAGTGCCCTACTCTTTGAGCTACAGGCGCTGCCCTATTTTTTTTTTTTTTTTTTTTTTTAGAGTGGAGACATGGCTCTTGCTCAGGCTGGTTCCAGACTTCTGAGCTCAGGCAATCCACCCGCCTGGGCCTCCCAGGGTGTTAGGATTACAGGAGTGAGCCTCTGGTCCCAGGGAGATTAACTTTTGAACTGGAATGTTGTTTTGGGTCATGGGTTATGTCAATTATTATTTATTACGTGTCATGGGTTATGCTGATTATTGTTAAGATTAGGGTTAACATGGTTTTTCCTTTGAACTTTAAAGTATAAAGCTACACGGGAGGTTGAGGCAAGAGAATCGCTTAAGTCCAAGAGTTTGAGGTTGCTGTGAGCTATGACGGCATAGCACTCTACCGAGGGCGACATAGTAAGACTGTCCCAAAACAAACAAAAAAAAACCCAAAACAAACAAACAAATAAAAAAAACTCTATAATTTTGGAAATGGAATAACAGAACAATCTTGGGGAAGCTACTCTTACTGTTCTCCAGAATCTCCGGCCTTCTGACAAAGTTTGGTGGACCAATCCCCATCTCTCGCACATTGGCTGACAGAGACAGGCGTCGGACCCTCTTTTTTCGGTAACACCGGGACATTGTCCCAAGAGAAGCCAAGATGCGGAAGCTGAGGCGGCACACACCCAATTATAATTGTAATTACTATTTCGCACTCGACTGATTTCAGGTTTTGCTGAGGGGACCAGGAAGCGGAAGAGAGGCCACAGGCCAGTGGGCTTCGGATTTGCTGAGTGTTTCGGCTTCAGCTGGGTGAAGGAAACCCTATAGATGTGAGCGCGGGAAGAAAAAAAAAAACAGCGCAGTAAGGCCACGCAGGAAGCTAGCAGCCGGTTGCAGGGCCTGGCTGGTAGCGTTGTGATACTCCTAGATAGGCGCGACAGCCCGGTGACACGCCACCCAACTGCCTCCAGTACTCAAGACGCACTCCCGGTGGCCGGTGTGCACCCACACTTCCTTGGGCTACACAGGCCTGAAAGGGACTCAGCTGGCGGGAGACTCCGAGGTGCAGGAATTCTCGTTGGGCGCAGCTCATGTTGCTAAGCCCCTTTGGACTCAAAAGCTTCACATAAGGCGATCAAAGCCCAGGTGGGACTGGCGAGCTAATCCGCTGCTGCTCGCTAGTCCCCGGCGGCTCCTGAGGGCCGCGCCGAACCGCAACAGCCTGCACAGCGTGTGCGTCGTCGGCCAGTCCTTGCTCACAGCCAGTATCCACTCCCCGGGCCGGGACCAGGACAGTCCAGCAGAGCAGCCGGCTACCGGATCCGGCCAGAAAGTGATCTAAGTCATCAGCACAACAAAGACGCCTCCCGGCGGCGCCTTCTGTCTTGTAAATGACCTGTCCCTCGGGGTGCAAAGTGGAGCCTCCGGGGAGAAGCCTGCCCCGGGCATTTAGGCCAGCACTCCGCCATTCCCCCAAGGGCACATTCATTTGTAATGTTAATATTTTCAAGCTTCCTCTCTGCCCAGACCCACCTCCTAGAAAGCCGGCAGAAGCCTCCGGGATTAATGACCAAATCGCCTTTGGCTGGGGTGGGAACCGGGTAAACATTTGCTGGTCTAAACTGGAGAGGCTGGTGCGCGAAGGAGACCAATGCAGGTAAATTATTACACAACCCTGGCCACTAGCTTTAAAATCTCCTTTGTGCACCGATTGCAGGAGTTGGAGAAGTTTTCCCAGTAAACAGACCTTTATTTGCACCGGTCCGCCATACCCTCCCGTCCCTGAGCCGGCAGTGCGGAATTCAGGTCACAGGTGGGGTGAGGGGCAGGGCGGCTTGGTAGCTGCACCGAGCTCTGGCAGAACTGAACCCAAGCCCCGCCCAGGCCACGGCCTAGCCCAA
The DNA here is from genome assembly GCA_963574575.1 of Galagoides demidoff. Classification (NCBI taxonomy): domain Eukaryota; kingdom Metazoa; phylum Chordata; class Mammalia; order Primates; family Galagidae; genus Galagoides; species Galagoides demidoff. The sequence continues at coordinate 5,994 of CAUYQV010154077.1, read as the reverse complement.
GTCCCTCTGGGCCTGATCCCAGCCCGTGCTCCAGTGCTAAGTCGCCCCTAGGCCGCCGCACGACCTTGGGTAGCCCTGATCACACCGGGTCGGGTGTCGTTAGCCACAAGGCCACCGCGCCAGTGGAGAACACAGAGGGCATCACAGCGGGAGCTTTTAAAAACCCCTGGCATCCGTTTCCCTGTCCAAATTAGATAGGTTGTTCAGTTTCTGCCAACATTATCTAGTCATACTCCTTGCCCAGCCCAGCTGCCAGCGATGGTAATAATACTCGCACTTTGGGAGCGCTGACACTGCCAGGCGCTGTTCAAAGCCCGTCTGTTAGGGTGGAAAGCTCAGTAGGTGCTGTGAGAGAGGAGAAAAGGATATTTCTAGGCCAAAATTAGGATATATAAAAGTTTAAGTTTGTTGGGCGGCGCCTGTGGCTCAAGGGAGTAGAGCACTGGCCCCATATACCGGAGGTGATGCGTTCAAACCCAGTCCTGGCCAGAAGCTGCAAAAAAAAAAAAAAAAAAGTATAAGTTTGTTATATATATGTATATATATAATTTTTGAGACTGTCTCACTATGTCACCCTGCAAAGAGTGCCCGGGGAATCATAGCTCATAGCAAGGTCAAACTCCTGGACTCAATCGATCCTCCTGCCTCAGCCTCCTGAGTAGCTGGGACTACAGGTGCCATACAAGGTCAGGCTAGTTTTACTATTTTTAGTAGAGACAGGTCTTGCTCTTGCTTAGGCTGGTCTTGAACTCCTGAGCTCAAACAATCTATCCACCTTGGCCTCCCAGAGTGCTAGGATTTACAGGGAGGAGCTACCTTCCTGTCTGCCTCCTTCCCCCCCACCCCCTATTTTATATTTTGGAAGTAGAGGCTCGGCGCCTGTGGCTCAATTGGCTAAGGCGCCAGCCACCTACACCTAAGGTGGCGGGTTCGAATCCCCAGCCCGGCCGCCAAACAACAATGATGGCTGCAACCAAGAAATGGCTGGGCGCTGTGGCGGACGCCTGTGGTCCCAGCTACTTGGGAGGCGGAGGCAGGAGATTCGCTTGAGCCCAGGAGTTGGAGGTTGCTGTGAGCTGTGATTCCATAGCACTCTACCCAGGGGGATAGCTTGAGGCTCCATCTCAAAAAAAAAAAAAAAAGGAAGTAGAGTGGAAGTAAGAGCGGAAAGAGGATGTGGAAAGAGAGAAGAGAGCAAGTAGATGGTGTGGCATCCCAAAGAAAGAAAAAGAATAATGCTTGCAGCTGAGGTCAGGGGTTAGTTGAATTTAAGGGGGAGACAAAAATGGTAATTGCACCTAAATTCACAAGGTGTTGTGGATGTAAATGTTGCATCCATTTTCTCTGCCATGGCTGAAGACATTTTTCCAGGTGTGTACAGTCGTGAGGCTTGATGTTCATAGTCCATTGTTCATTCAGGAGCTTTTCAGGAATAAATTCCAAAAGATCTTTCAGGAACTAAAGCCCTATTTAGTTAATAAGTCTATCAATTGTAAGAAAATTTACATTTCCAGACGGGTGCAGTGGCTCTTGCCTGTAATCCTATGAGGCCAGAGGATCACTTCAGCTCAGTAATTGGAGACCAGCCTGAGCAAGAGCAAGACTCTGGTGCTGCTACTAAAAATAGAAAAAATTAGCTGGAATTTAGGTCAGGCACCTGTAGTGCAGCTACTTGGGAGGCTGAGGCAAGAGGATCAATCACACTCCTCATGAACCCAGGAGTGTGAGGTTGCTGTGTACTAGGCTGGAACTCTAGCCTGGGCAAGAGAGTGAAACTGTTTTAAAAAAAAAGAAGGCCAGATGCAGTGGCTCTTGCCTATAATCCTAGCACTCTGGGAGGCCAAGGTGGGTAGATTGCCTAAACTCACAGGATTGAGACCAGCCTGAACAAGAGTGAGACCCTGTCTCTAAAAATAGCCGGGCATTGTGGCAGGCACTTGTAGTACAGCTACTTGGGAGGCTGAGGCAAGAGAATTGTTTGAGCCCAAAGAGTCTGAGGTCGCTGTGAGTATGATCCCAGAGCGCTCAACTGAGGGCTACAAAGAGAGACTCTGTCTCAAAAAAAATAAAGAAAGAAAATTTACATTTCCTTTTGGTCTGCTGGGCTCCTCATTGGCTTATAAAAAGAGAAGGAGGGACGAGGATGCTTGCAAGAGAAAGAGAACAGGCAGATTGATTTTAGTCCTTACTGAAAAAAAAATGTATGAGTTAATTATTTTCTATTATTTCACTGTAAAGATTGACCATCCTTACACTTCACATGGATTAACTTGTGATGAGGTGAGCAAAGTCACTGTCTCACTTATTTTTAGAACTGGTGCATCATCTGCTCTTCATCACCTGGTAGTGTGAGAGCAAATGGGGACACACTCCCCTGTTGGATAGAGGGTCCAGATCCATAGAATATTTGTCTGGGGCCAAGCATTCTTGTGTGTTGGGGAGGGGTCAGGCAGGTCATCACTTGGTGGAACAGGTTTGCCACTCCCAGCCCTGTGCTCACACAGTTCTCCAACTTCAACACTTTCTAATGCAGTAAACCCTCCAAGCAGGAGCTGCCTGATCTTCTAAAAGCCTTTGCCTCAAGCTGGGAAAACCCAATAGAGGACTGATCATTTTTCACCTAGTGGAGCCAACACTCATACATAATGAAGGAAGTCACACAAAGGACAGAATTCTTTCCCATTCTCCTGGGAGAGGCCCCTCAGCTCCAGGAATCTGCAGGGCTGCCCCAACTGTGGGCCAGGTGGGAGGTATATACGGAGGGGTCAGGGCATGCTGAAGAGACCTACCCATCCTAATCTGGAAGAAATCCCCATTTAGGTTATTCATGAGTATTTCTTAGAAATCCTGGTTCTTCCCTTTTCTCTGCCCCAAGGGCCAGTTGTGGATCACCTGGCCCAGCTAACAGACACCAGGCAGGGAGGAAGAGCAGCTCCCACTAGTCCCAGTAATACAATAATACATTTGGATTCCATCAGAGGACCCAGTGGGTAGGTAGGAAAAGACTATCCATTGCCTGGCTAAGACAAGGCACTGTGGTCTCAAATTCAACGGCCTGGACTTTTAGACATCTCTTTTCCCCTCTACCTTCATTGTTCACAGCCACATGACTTTCTCTCAGGTGAAGGGCTGTCCATCTGCCATTCCTCACTCCTTAGATTCACCCCTGCGCTCTCAATCCAAATCCTCACCCCTCCATGCTGGAACCTCTAGTTTGAAAGGACAACAGGAAGATGGGATTCTTCTACCTGGCTTGATAGGGCCGAGGATAGCAAATGCTTCCTGTCTGTAGTAACATGGTGGACAAAGACCTGGTTTAAAATCTTTGCTGTCACCTGCTAACCAGCTGAGTAATTTAGGGAAAGTCATTTAACTCTGTATAGTAGTACAGTATTCATTGAGCTTCTCATCAGCAAAGTGGTAGGATAATACATACTTGGTAAGGAGATGAGACACCAGTGATAATGTAAATGACAAAGAAAAACTGCACTGTGGCTGGTAAAGGGTAGGGTTCAATAAATGGTAGCCTTCTCTGTTGGTGAGACTAACAATTCTGTACCTGGGAGTCTGCTTACCTTTGTTCTTACAAGCTCTCCTGAGCCTCCATAATACAATGGATGGTTGAGACAGTGATGTTACTGCTACTTCTTCCCCCACACTAAGTCATGTTCTGGAAGTTAAATACCTGAAACCATATGGGCCCTGTCATTCAGCTTGGCCAAGCTGTAGTTAGAGGCAGATTGGCTTTCAGAGCTGGTGACACCCCAGAGGTCTCTTTTGCTGTCATTGTGAGTGAGCAGTCACTAAACACTGCCTCACTGCTGGGATCTTGCTCCTAGTGGGGTATCCCACTGCCTCTTGCCTAGATGGTGAGCCCAAGCAGATCTTGACTAATATTCAAAAGCCTTATTCTGGTTCCACTGTTTCCATCTCAAGATTATTAATCCTGGCTCGGTGCCTGTGGCTTAAGTGGCTAAGGCGCCAGCCACATACACCTAAGGTGGCAGGTTCGAATCCAGCCCAGGCCCACCAAACAACATTGATGGCTGCAACCGAAAAAAAAATAGTCAGGCGTTGTGGCAGGCGCCTTTGGTCCCAGGTACTTGGGAGGCGTAGGCAGGAGACTTGCTTGAGTCCAGGAGTTGGAGGTTGCTGTGAGCTATGCCATGGCACTCTACCCAAGGGGATAGCTTGAGGCTCTTTCTCAAAAAAAAAAAAAAAAGATTATTAATCCCTAGCCTGCCTGTGGTTATCAGAATTCTTTTTCACCATTTCCAAGGTTTACATATTTTATCATCATATCCATCTTCTAAACATTTAGTAGAAAGAAGCACAAAAGTGACCAAAATACTATACCTGCCCCCCTTCCTTTTTTTTAGACAAGAATCTCATTCTGTTGCTTTGGATTAAGTATCATGGCACGACATAGCTCATAGCAACTGCAAACTCTTGGGCTCAAGAGATCCTCTTGTCTCAGCCTCCTGAGTAGCTAGGACTACAGGTGTCCACCATAACACCTGGTTAGTTTTTCTACTTTTAGTAGAAATGGGGTCTTGCTTTGTTCAGTCTGGTCTCAACTCCTGAGCTCAGGTGATTTACCTGCCTCAGTCTCCTGGAGTGCTATGATTATAGGTGTAAACCACCATGCCTGGCATATATACCTGCTTTGCTATATCTGCTTTTTTTTTTTTTTTGAGACAGAGCCTCAAGCTATTCCCCTGGGTAGAGTGCTGTGGCATCACAGCTCACAGCAACCTCCAACTCCTGGAGTGTAAGCAAGTCTCCTGCCTCTGCCTCTGCCTCCCAAGTAGCTGGGACCACAGGCGCCCACCACAAATGCCTGGCTATTTTTTTTTTTTTTCAGTTGCAGCCATCATTGTTGTTTGGCAGGCCCGGGTGGATTCAAACCTGCCAGCTTAGGTGTATGTGGCTGGCGCCTTAGCCACTTAAGCCACAGGCACCAACCCTCTATATCTGCTTTTAATATATGACCTATGGAAACAAGAACTAGCGGTTCTCAACCTGTCAGTTGCGACCCCTTTGTAACAATGAAAATACATCCTGTATATCAGATATTTACATTACAATTCATAACAGTAGCAAAATTACAGTTATGAAGTAGTAACGAAAATAATTTTATGGTTGGGGATCACCACAACATGAGAAACTGTATTAAAGGATTGCGGCATTAGGAAGGTTGAGAACCACTGGACTACAGGATGATGGATTCATTTGGGGAGAATGTATGACTCTGTGAGTGCAAAAGAAGGATGTTCCAGGCAGAGTGGACTGTATGAGTCAGGCGTGGAGTCTTGAGACCTTTGATTAGTCTGGTGTGTCTAGCTAGTCAGGAGAGGACAGAAACAGAGGTAAGATAAGATGGCAAACAACCATAAAGGCCAATGCCAATGATAGTAGATATGAACTTATCTCCCATAAACAGTGGGGAGCCACCAAAGTTTTTTTTTTTAGGAGAGTGAAGTTTGTATCAAATGTATGTTTTAGAAATATTTTGGGGACTATGAAGAGCAAATTCATTATTTAAAAACTAGACTATTTTTATTTTATTTTTGAGACAGAGTCTCTGTCAGCCAAGGTAGAGTGCCCAGTGTCAAAGCTCACAGCAACCGCAAACTCTTGGGCTCAAGCCTCTTCCCTCAGTCTCCCAATTACCTGGGACTACAGGCACCTGCTACAATGCCTGACTAGTTTTTTCTTTCTTTCATCCCCCAACCACCTGCTATTTTTTCCTACTTTTAGTAGAGAAGGGTCTCACTCTTTCTCAGATTGGTCTGCAACGCCTGTGCTCAGGCGAGCCAATCCACCGGCCTTGGCCTCCCAGAGTAGACATTTTTTTTTTTTTTTTTTTTGAGACGGAACCTCAAGCTATCCCCCTGGGTAGAGTGCCATGGCATCACAGCTCATAGCAACCTCCAACTCCTGGGCTCAAGCGAGTCTCCTGCCTCCGCCTCCCAAGTAGCTGGGACCACAAGC